>JBBLXU010003708.1:0-30457 GCA_037893425.1 Campoplex nolae | reverse complement strand
AAAAAAAGACGAAAAATGATCGTTTTCAAAATGACGTGTTAGTCGTAAAAAAAATCCCAAAAATTTTTCAAAAAAAGCAAAATGAAATGGAATTTCTCCCCTTTAAAATGCCATTTATTAAATTAAGTTATCTACGTTATCGACGGAATAACATGAAAAAGAGTGTGGCAACTTTTTCCGACTTTTGTCCGGAAACTTTCCGACGGTAGTGTATATATTGAATTATATTTTCTGACGGCAATTTCATTATCGAACCCAATTCACCGCGGTATCTGTTGACTGATTTTGATGAACCGAATAGTAGTTTTAATTGATCGATAAATTCTTTGATTGAGTAAGAGTTGTCGTCCTCGAAAGCCGTTTGAGCGTGTCCTTTGAGCTTGTTTCTAAGAAGCAGGAGCAGCGTCAGCTCGTGGTGTGAGCCAAAAAGGCTACGAACCTTTTGACAAGCCCGTATAAAACGCAAAACGGGATAATTATACCCCGTGAAAATTGGCACCGATTCGAGCGCGTCTTTGTACTTAATGTTAGACTAATTAATCGAATTTTGTAAGTTACCAGAATTTTTCAAACTAATCAGATTTTGCGAATCGATTTGGTTTTGTGCGTTTGCATTTCCCGAAGTTTGGCTTCGATGGTTTTCGTTGGAATTGTTAACTTTCGCATTTTGATTGGACGAGGGATTCATCGCGCTCGATTTACCCCCAACATCCGTCATGAACATCGCAGCTCGCGAACTCGGCCTATCAGTTTTCAAATTTTTTATTTCGCACATTATTCTGTCGAGATTTGTTTGCATTACTTTACTCGCGTTTCGCTGCTCATTAATTACGTCTAGCAAATGTTTGAATTGATTGTTTTGATTATCTTCTTTTTTATCAATTTCGTCTTCGTCGCTGACAGCCTGAAGGGATTCAAATTGTTTCACTACGTCCCTCCTCTCTTCCTCGAGAACTTCCTCTTTGTTTTGCAGACAGCGTTGTTTTTCAACTAATTCGCGTTCTTTTAGCAGTAATTGTTTACGGAGAACCTTCAATTCCTCAGAAGTTAGGTCCATTTTGTTCAGGAATCTTTGGCGGATGAAACGCTTTGGTTTTGTCGAATTTTATCCGATAAATACAACCGAATTTCGTTAGAAGGAATAGAAGGACCGTAAGTTTGTTTGAATTGGTCAAGTGTAATCACGATTTATCGAAATATTTTTATTTTTATTGTTATTATTATTTTTTTTTCTTTTTTTTTTTTAGAAGGAGTTGCGGAATCCTTTTTACGGATTCCCGTTAGTCTTGCGAACTAAGGGGGAATGTGGGATTCCCAAAAAAACAGACCTACCCACTAAACCGCCATCTCCTTCATGTCCTCCCCCAGCCAGGAACTATGTTAATATTACTTCTGACTGGGGGTTCTGTCCGTGTACGTCCGTTCGTGCCGTTCCTCCGTATTTCGTTACGTCGCGTCACTCTGTCTGCTTAGTCGTCTGTTAAGCAGTCGTCCGTGTTCTTACGTCTCAGTATGTTTTCCGTGTAGGCGGTGACTAGGCGCCACCATTCCGGGTCATGCAGCATCACCTCCACGATGTTATCGGGGGTGATGCTACCCACCGTTGTCTCCAGTTCTCGTCTGGGTCCTGTCCACCGGTCACACACGAAAAACGTGTGTTTCGCGTCGTCTCGTTCGTGTCCACAGTATTTACAGTCCGGTGTCCGTACTCGGTTCATGTTACATAGGTACCGTCGAAAGTAACAGCGCCCCGTCAAGAGCTGGGTGACGTAATAATTCACGTCGCCAAACCTCCTTCCGAGCCACGGCCTCAGGTCCCGTATCAGTCGTCTCGTCCAGTTTCCACCTCGTTCTTCTGTCCACCGTCTTTGCCATACTTCTATCGTCCTCTCGCGCTCGGCGATTGCCGCGTTCTTTCGTCCTATGTCCGCGCTGCTCCCGTAGATCCTCTTGCGCTCGAAGGCAAGGAGATCCACGGGTATTACGCCCGCCACCACCAGAACAGCCTGTGCAGAGACTGTTCGGTAGGAGCAAGCGATTCGCAGCGTGCCTTGTCTCTGTACCATCGTCATCGTCTTACAGTACTTCTTTGTCTTCAGGGAGTCTGCCCATATTTCCGCGCCGTATAAGAGGATCGAGTGAGCGGTCGCCATTAGCAGTCGTCGTTTCCTCGGTCTCGGTCCCGTCGTGTTTGCCATCAGGCGACTCAAGGATGCTATCCTCTCGGCCGCCCTCCGGGCTGTCTTCTGTATGTGAGGCCAGAAGGTCATCTTCGTATCGAGGGTCACCCCCAGATACTTGACTTCCCCCTTGGTCTCCGTCTCGTGTGTCCCCACTCTCATGGGCAATATCGTCGGTATGCGTCTTCTCGTAAGAAACGTCAGTTCCGTCTTTTCTGTTGCGAATTGTAGTCCGTGGTTTGTCATCCAGCGTTCCACTCGTCTCATAGTCTGGTTCAACGTCAGCTGCGCTAGCTCAGGAGACCTCTCTGTGATCACCGCCGCCACGTCATCAGCGTAGGCGACGAGGAGCACTCCGAGTGGCATCTCCAGCCGGAGCAGACTGTCGTATAAACCATTCCAGAAGTCCGGTCCCAGTATCGACCCCTGAGCAACCCCAGCGGTGACCTGTCTTGTTACCTGTCCTTCGATCGTCTCGTACGTTATCCGTCTGTTTTTCAGGTAATCCTCCACAACTCGGGCCAGGTACGATGGGATCCCGAAGTTGCTGTTAAGCGCCTCCAAGATGTCCACCCACCTGGCCGAGTTGAAAGCATTCCTGATGTCGAGCGTCGCCAGCAGTACGATAGGTCGTGCTGCGTGGCAATGTCTGTCCAGTTCCAGGAACGAGTCGACCACCTTTTGGATCGCTCCAATCGTCGATCGACCCCTCCTGAAGCCGAACTGCAGGTCAGAAAGGCCTCCTCCGGCCTGCATCGCGTCCGTCAGTCTCGGTCTCAGTAATTGTTCGAAAAGTTTACCTGTCGTGTCAAGTAGACTCAACGGGCGGTAGGCCGACGGCGTGTTAGGGTCACCCTTACGGGATAAGGACGAGCCTCGCCTCTTTCCACCGATCGCTGAACGTCCCTGTCGTCAAGCATGTGTTGTACAGGTCGAGAAGTATCTCCGGTCGTAGGCGAGCCACGAGCCGGAGGATCTCGGCCGGTACTCCGTCTGGTCCGGGCGCCTTACCAGTCTTCATCGCGTTCGTTGCTCGAGTGAGCTCCTCTGCGGCGAAGACCGGGGGCTCCGGCACGTCAGCATCGTCTGTCACGTTCGTCCAAATCGGGTGCGTCGGGAACAATCCGTCAACAATCCGTCCTGCTGTTTCGGCGTCTTCGAGTTCTGGTGGAACTCGGGCCCCTAGTTTACCGGTCACCATCTTGTAGCCGGTTCCCCAGGGATCCTCGTTCACCTCCTCGCAGAGCTTCCTCCAGCATCGCGTCTTGCTGTCTCGTATTGCTTTTGTCAACGTCTTCCGTGCTGTTTTGTAAATGGCCTGGAGGTTTTCCCTTTCGGGTCCGCCCCCAGCCCTCGTGACTCGTCGCCGATTCGCCAGGCATATCCTGCGCAATTCGGCTATCTCGTCCGTCCACCAGTATTGTGGTCGTCTTTTTTGTATTTGTCGTCGTTTTGGCATTGTGCTGTTGCACAAACCGTCTATTAGTTTGGCCGTCTCGTCCGTCAGTCTTTCCGCCCTTCGCCGGCCAGTCAGCTCAGGGGGAATCTTCGTCACAGGAGCCGGTGCTGCCATCAGCTCCTCAGAAAATTTTCGTTCGTCGAGTTTGTCAAGGTTCCACCGCGGGGGTTGGTGGGTTCTCGTTCGTCGCGTTTCTGTCTGTCCTGCCACTTCGAAGATGATGTACTGGTGATCGCTGGCCGTGTAGTCCTCGATCACCCGCCACCCCCTCAGCCGTGGCAGGATTCTGTCCGACGTCAACGTCACGTCAGGGATGGAGTCTCCAAACCCTGGTCGTCTGTATGTCGCCGTATGTCCCGTGTTTACCACTGCTAGGTCCAGCCTTGCGGCCATCTCCAGCAGTAGTCGTCCGCGTCGGTTCGTTTCCGTCATTCCCCACTCGATCGCCCTCGCGTTGAAATCCCCCGCGACGATGACCTCCCCGGGCAGGGGGAGGTCGATGACCCCTCTGGGTCGGGGTTAGAATAGGCCCAGAGTAATCCATGCCTGTCGTAAGAGGCGACTAAAAGGAATTGTTTCAGAATGGACAGTACAACCAACGGAAACAACCTTACGGTGCAGGGAGTCGGATCCCCAGTACCGGCGTCTACGGGGAGTGTAGTAGCGGGCTCTCAGACGTCGTCAACAAGCTACCGCGATGCGATTCTTGCGGACCCCCATACCAACGAGGCGGGCCCCACCACGAGCGAGGGAGGAAATGGCCCGACAGAACAACGCCGGACCGAGCTCGAGAAGGAGTTATTGGAAGCGGACTCTTCCCAGGAAGAACAACTGCGGACAATACAAGCCCTGGCGAAGACGATGATCCAGGCAACGACGAAGCAGCGGAATGTCAGCATGGACATCAAGCAGGGGCTGCGGAAGCTAGAGGAGTCCCTGGACGCCATCTTCGCGTCCAGAGGCCACCAACGAAGGATTCAGAAGGAATTACGGTCACTCCCAATGCGGGGCAAGTGGCTGCCCCCTCCACCACCGAGCGGAGGAGTCAAGCGGACACGGAGAACGACCGATAGCCCAGGCGAGGGGACTCGGAACGCCCGACCGGAAAAGAGGCAGAAACAAGCCGCCACGGAGAGCGAATGGCAGGAGGTTCGACCGAGGAAGGAGAAGGGAGGCTCGGACAAAACCAACGCCAGGATATACAGAAGAGAGTCGACGAGCAACGAGGAGCGTCCGACAGCAAAAGAGAAAAGACCAGCCCCGACGATGCAGGAAGGGCGGAGACAATCCAGGAGGAAGCCGCGATCTGAAGCCGTGCTCATAAGGCCGGAAGAAGGCAAAAGCTACGCAGAAGTGATCAGGAACATCCGATCAAAGGTAAATCCTGCAGATACGGAGACGGACATCAGGGCCATCCGGCAGACCCGCAGGCGACGTCTTGCTGGAACTCGGCGATAAACCGAAGAACAAAGAAGGCTTCACGAAGGCATTGAGAGACGCCCTAGGGACGACGGGCAGAGTCACCGAACTCATCCCGAAAATGACCCTCGAGATCAGGGACCTAGACGCAGCAACGGAGGAGGAGGACGTGCGGGAAGCCCTAGCACGCGAATTCCCGGAGGAATCGAGCGAGATCAAAGTGAGAGTGCCGAACAACGTGATTAGGGGCCAGAAATTCGCCCTCGTTGAACTGGACGAAACAAGAGCCACGGAGCTCATGAACAGGGGTAGGATCAAGGTTGGCTGGGTCAACTGTAGACTTCGACAGCGGACGATCTTCACTCGCTGCTTCAGGTGCCTGGGATACGGACACCAAGCTCCGAACTGTCGCGGACCGGATAGAAGCAAAATGTGCTACAAGTGTGGTGAAACCGGCCATAAAGCCGCTACGTGTGGAAGTGAACCGCGGTGCGTGCTGTGCTCAGAAGAGGCGCAATCGTCCCATATACCGGGAACAGGGACATGTGCCGTCTTCAGAAGAGCGCTGGAAAGTGCTAGGGGTAAGACATCGAGATGACGAAGATACTCCAAGGTAATCTGAATAGGAGCAAGACGGCAGACGACCTTCTGACACAACTCGTGTACGAGAAGGGATCAGACGTGATCATCATTAGCGAGCAGTATCGTGACAGAGACAGTTCCAACTGGTTCCCGGACAACACAGGCACCGCAGCCATTTGGATCCCTAGGACTGAAAAGGGACGGGTAGAGGACCATGGAAAGGATAACGGCTTCGTCTGGGTGAAACGAAAGAGCGTTTACTACGTGAGCTGCTACTTCACACCCAACGAGGACATCGCGGCGTTTGAAGCGAAGCTCAACAGCCTGGAGGACACAGTGCGCGAGATGGAGGGGAAGCTCATCGTAGCCGGAGACTTCAACGCACGCGCGGTGGAATGGGGGATGCCACAACCAGACGGCAGAGGCAGAAGAGTCATGGAGATGGTCGCGAGGCTAGGACTGATCGTCCTGAACTCCGGCTCGACTCCAACCTTCCGAAGACCCGGCTACAGAGGAACGATCCCGGACATCTCGTTCGCATCGGAACGCGTAGCGCCATGGGTGGACAAGTGGGTGGTGATCGAGGACTTCACCGGCAGCGATCATCAATACATCTCGTTCGAACTACGAGAAGAAGGAGAACCAGCGGGAACCAACAGAGACCTGCCACCACGCTGGAACATCGCGAAGATGGACCTGAGGAAACTGGACACGGTGATACTCAACGGCCAAAGAGCCCTGTCGAGACACCAAACCACAGACGCGGAGGACCTGGTGGGTAAGACCATGCAGCTTATACAGCAGGCCTGTCAAGCATCAATGCCGAAAAGGCGCCGGCCAGCGAACAAGAAGGCAGCATACTGGTGGACCGACGAGATCGCCGACCTCCGGAAGCGATGCCTCCAGCTAAGAAGGAAAGCCACTCGAACCAGAAGAGGAAACCCCGACGAAGCGGCGGTCATAGCGACGCGATACAAAGCCGCAAAAAAGATGCTGCAGCGAGAAATCGGCAAGACGAAAGCAGAGCGCTGGAAATCCCTCATACAGGACGTGAACAACGACCCGTGGGGACTCGGCTACAGGATAGTGACCAAGAAACTGGAAACCTTCTCGAAAGGAGAAGTCATGGATCTGGACAAAATGAAGACCATAGTAGGCTCCTCTTCCCGACCCACCCGGCAAGGAGTGCAGGGAACTTTGACGCGAGGCCCGAAGACATCACGCCCTTCAGCGAGAAGGAGCTGACAGACGCGGTAAAATCCTTGCAGAACAAGAAGGCCCCGGGACCGGACGGAATACCAGTAGAAGCACTCAAAGCGGTGGCAAACTGCTGCCCACGAGTGCTCCTGGATATGTACAACCGCTGCTTGAAGAACGGAGTTTTCCCCAGGATGTGGAAAACGCAGCGTCTGGTTCTGATCAGCAAGGGGAAAGGGGACCCGAACTCCCCGTCGGCGTACAGGCCGCTATGCATGCTGGACACAGCAGGAAGCTGCTGGAAAGGATGATCAAACCGCGCCTGCAGGCAGCAGTAAGGGCAGGGGGATCTGTCAAATAAACAGTTTGGTTTCAGGAAAGGACGATCGACGGTAGACGCAGTGCAAGAAGTGATGGAGACGGTTCACGCATCGCGGGATGGCAACCACCACTCGCGAAAGATCGTGATACTGGCCACACTCGACGTGAAGAACGCCTTCAACTCAGCCAGATGGAGCGACATGATATCCGCGCTGAAGGACCAGTTCAAGATACCCACGTATCTGCTTGCGATGGTGGACAGCTACCTGAAGGATCGGGTACTGCTCTACGACACGCGACAAGGACAACAGAGACAGAACATCACCGCAGGAGCGGCCCAGGGATCGATCTTAGGACCGGACTTATGGAACATCTCCTACGATGGGATACTTCGGATGGAAGTGCCGGAAGATACCTACCTGGTGGGATACGCCGACGACGTCGCCGTGGTCATCGCCGCGAGGGACATGGAACAGGCACAGAGACTACTGAATCAAGTCATGAGACGGACGCACAGATGGATGGAAGACCATGGCCTCAGCCTGGCGACCCAGAAGACGGAGATCGTGCTGCTCACGCGTAAACGGATCGAGAACGTACTGCGCATGCGGGTAGGGACGGAAGAAGTGGAAACGAAGGAAGCAGTGAGATACCTCGGCATCACACTCGACACGAAGCTCACCTTCTGGGAGCACATAAGGAAAGCGGCGGACAAAGCAGCAACCGTGGTAACGGGGCTGAGCCGACTCATGGCGAACGTGGGCGGACCGTGCGGGAGCAAACGCCGTCTACTGATGGCGGTCACGCAGTCGATCCTCCTGTACGGAGCGGAGATCTGGGCTGGAGCACTGGAAGCGGAAAGCCGCAGGAAGCGGATAGCTGCTGTCCAACGGAGAGGGGCCTTGAGGGTCGCTTGCGCGTACCGCACGGTATCGGAGCCAGCCGCCCTGGTCATCGCAGGGGTAATACCGATCGAGCTGTTAGCAAGAGAAAAGCAACGAGTTTACCTCCGAAGAGGAGAAAACGACCGCCAACAGGTGAAAAAGCAGGAGAGGAGCGTCACCATGCAACAATGGCAGGACAAGTGGGACGGTGATCCAAGAGGGAGATGGACGGCCAGGCTGATCAAGCAGCTAGCCCCATGGGCGGAACGAAGACACGGGGAGGTGACGTACTACGTTACCCAAATCCTTAGCGGACACGGGTATTTCAGAGGTTACCTCCACAAGATGGGCAAAGTAGGAGACTCAGAATGTCCCTACGGAGACGGCGCATACGATGACGCCTGCCACACCCTTTTCGAGTGCGACAGGTGGAGAGAAGAGAGAAGAAGAGTGGAGTTGACGCTGGGGACTATCAACCCAGACAACTTGGTCGCATTGATGCTGACCGACGGAGAAAACTGGAAGACAGTGAGTGACTTCGCGGAAAGAGTTCTGCGAACGAAGAAAGAAGAGGAAACTGACTGAGTCAGTTCCGAAGCGACGCGAAGAAGAATCTTAGCTGGACCGCAACCAGCAAGCGAGGAGACAAGGCCGGAATTGGCTAAGAACAGGACAACCCTGACGAAATGCGAGAGCGGTTCCGGGGTCGTCAAGAACATCAGGAAAGGGTGGGTGGTTTTTAGCGGGTACAAATCCCGCACACTGTGGGAGTGCGGTCCCTCCCCAGTGTCTTTTTGAAGATTTTCCACCATCCCTACGAAAAAAAAAAAAAAAAAATTATTATTATTACCCCTTTTTTCGTAACGAAAGAGAAATGAGCAACCACGATTTCTCGTTCAGTTTGAAGTTTGAGTAAATATAGATTTCTTTAGCAAGACTTGAAAATTCCGACGTTAATGAATAATTAGGTAGCTAATTTTAATGTTACCCGATAAGCAATAGTTGGATGAAAATACGTTCTTGAGGGAAAAAAAAATCTCATAATCGGAAAAATCGGAGTCCTGACTGATTCTAAATTTGAACAAATACTGATTTATTGACAAACTCCGCGTTTGTTAATCCAGAAGCCGGTTTTGAATTAATAAGTTAGCTTCGGGAACGTTTATTATAGTAGATTATTAAGAAGTATACTCTGGGTGAAGTCGTTATTTGGAAGTTAGGAAATTTTCAGTCTTCTATTATCTACGAATTTTGGATATATATATTTTTGTTTACGAAATCACACGTGAACGTCACCAGTAACTAACCTCGCGACATATCCCACCGCTGCCACCAGAAAATAGATAAACCTGTTACGTCGCACATTTGAATGCCCGGATTTTTGTTGATTTACTTAGACGCGCGTAAATTTTATTGGTGAACTAAAGCGCAATTACATGGAGCGACAGGGTTATTTTGCCGTCGGCAACTCCAACAGATTGAACGAATGGATTATCAAAGAATTCACACGGGGAAGCGACGCGCAGGATTATTTTAGATCCTGTGTTTAGAAGGGTGAGATCTTCCCCTCTAGAACCAGAATCCTGGTGCGCGAGACAGTTTCCAGGTGACGCAAAAATATGAAGAAAATCACTTACCAGTTTTTAGAGAACGGTCGGATTACAGGTGGAAGGTGTGTGACCCAAGGTGATGCTCGGTGTGTCGATCGGTGTTGTTATTGAATGACACGTCAGGTTGAAGAAAAATTCAGGTCGATCGTCTTTTAATGGGGCCAGAAATTTGGTATAGTTCCAACAATTCGTGGAACCGCCGCTGAGTTCGGTTAAATTGGGTAGAACATCGAAGATTTTGTAGAGTTACGATGAAGATGACGGATGTTCGGACGCTTTCACGAGGACGGGTTTTTGATAAATAATTAAGACGATATTTCACCTTTTGGTTTAAAATATGTATTGTTACACCCTTTTTGAAGTGCGTGAAATTTCGCAGCGAAACTGAGACGATTTTTGCTTTTGAGAATAATGTTACTTTTCGATTTTGTGTCACGCGGGACGAACTCTCGGACGACCGACGGGCCACGCGCAAACAAGGAGAGATCGAGAACTGACGAGCACATCAATCTTGCGCTCTAAAAAAAATTAATCTCGCGAAAGCACCCCGAGTGTATAGGTGTATCATTAATAGGCCCCCATGCATCTCGGTGTGAGTCAACAAACGCACACTTGTGTTTATAAACGAAATACGTTTATATAACGTATTTCGATTTGTAATTATTGATTAACCAATCGATGTTGGTTAATCATTAATTTTACATTACCCCGTTTTAATTTGTGCCTATGCTAAGTGTGGCCTTGTGTATTTCTACTTTTTGTAACATCAACAATTAATTCACTTTTAGTTTATTGATTGTTGATTTGATAATTTATCCCTTTTTAATGTTTTCTTTTCCCTTTTGTTGTTGTTGTTTTTCTTTCGGATCGGCGTACGCGAGTACGTTCGACAAATGGGTGAGTAAGATTTTTATGACAATAATTAATAATTGTTGGTGAAGTTTAAGTGAGTGATCGTTTTGGCTAATTAATTTGAATGTACGTAGGATTAACTTTATAGAGGACTGTATTGTTTTTCGACAGATTGCGCCAACGCCGGACGAAGGTATCGGTTAACGTCTCCGAGCCTTCGCTGATAAGGGCGGTCAGCAGAGCGCTTCGTAACTCCGTGAGAGAAAAATTATGACGACTCGGTGTATTCTTATATACTGGACTTTGTCAGAAATAAAAAACCTCACGGGGAAAAAAACGTGGACAAGTACATTGGTTGTCCCTTGTTTCCCTATGATATTAAAAAAAAATCCAAAACGCCGCTTAGAAGAATACAAAAAAGTTACAAAATAAGCTAAGATCTGTTGAAATATACGTGGCCAAATACGGGAAGCTTTACTGCGTTTCAATAAATTTTCAAATACGGTTTTATAATTCTCCTGAATATCTCATTCTTGAAATCCGGCCACAAAATAACTAGCTTATTCTCTTTGTTTCAATGTACAGGAGACCCAAAGCTAGACTTTCCTCTGACATCGCTAACAGCTTCGTCCGTTTCTCCTACCAATATAAAAATATCGTGATCTCTGGTGATCTTAATTAGAATCTTCTTTCAAATAATTTTGAACCATCGTCTTTCAAGGAGTTTATTTTCACACAGTCGCTTTTTTTCATTCCATCGGGAGCTACATATCACACTTCTCACTGTGATTCGTGGCTCGATCTTGCTATTATTGATAGCGAGGACAAACTTGTCACCTTTAAGATATCAGATGCAGCGTTTATAGCGGGATATGACTCACTTGAGTTCTTCCCGAATTTTATGGCAAACGAAATTCCCCCACAAATTTTAACGAGGAGACGTATAAAAAATTTTAACGATGTTACTTTCAATAAGGATCTGTCTTCGCATCTTTCTCAACTGCTCACTACTATGATTAATCAGCCCAGAGATCTCGATAGCTATGTTTTAAACTTTTCGTCGGCCATAATGGCTCTATTCAATAAACACGCGTCGCTCCGTACTTTTACTGTGAATAAAATGCCGTCACCGTGGATGGGCCCGCATTTGAAAAAATTGATCAAAGAGCGAAAAACACTCTACAAACATGCTAAACGCTCCAGCAATCCCTTGGATTTTATTGTCTATCATCAATTTAGAAACAAAGTCACACTAGAAATTAGGAATGCTAATCAAACTTATCTTTTGGAAAAACTGAATACTGTAAGCAACACCAGTCACATGTGGAAGGCATTAGCCAACCTAGGTCTAATTAGACCAAAAATTTCATCATCACTTCATTTTTTCACTGCCGAGCAGCTTAATAACTATTATACGACTATTGTTGGTGTTGATCAGCCGCTTGATTAAGATATATGTGTCAACACTATTCCTAATCTACCCCGTTATGATCCTGCCTTCAATTTCTCTCCGATTACAGAGGACGGAGACAACAAGTTCCTTTCCTGTCTTACCTCTTCTCTCATTCACGGGTCTGACGGTACCCTGGTTTTCTGTCTGACTAGAGCTCGACCAGAGATGCCCATAGTTCGATACTTTTGTATCGCGCTACAAAAAAAGTACTCGATACATTTGTATCGAGTATCGAAAGTTTTTCGATACTTCCGTACAAATGTATCAGGTAACGAATTTATTCTCGATACTTGATACAAATGTATCGTGTAGTGAATTTTTTTTTGATACTCGATACAAATGTATCGAGTAGCGAAATTTTCTTTCGATACTCAATACAAATGTATCGAGTAGCGAAATTTTCTTTCGATACTCAATACAAATGTATCGAGTAGCGAAATTTTCTTTCGATACGCAATACAAATGTACCGAGTAGCGAAATTTTCTTTCGATACTCAATACAGATGTATGGAGGAACAAAATTTTTTTGAGATACTCACTGCCAATGCATCGAGGATTTTTTTTTCTTTTTTTTTTCTTTTTTTCTTTTTTTTTTTATTTTTTTATTGGACTCACAGCACCAATGGATTAAGATCTAAAAAGTTCTATAATACTCTACAGATGGATCCGTCAACAGAATAAATTCTACGTCAACCTACTAGACGTTTATTGCAGATATGCCTAAAGTTCGGTATTCTGGTATTATGCTGCACAAAAATTACTCGATACTCATGCTTTGAGCGGTGAATGTCATTATTTCTCTACTTTGAAACGCATATATATCAATAAGTGGTTGCTACTCGAAAGTGGTGAGTATAGCGGAAAAAATTAACTATTTCTCTACAAAGATACAAATTTCTTTCTGCTACTTGGTACGAATGTATAGAGTATCGGAAAAGTTTAGACTACTCGCTATTTATGTAACGCATAACGAAATTTTTTTCGCTACCCGACATCGATCAAGATATAAGCGAATTGAGCACCGAAATTTATTCGAGCAGTTAATATGAATGTATTGAGCAGAGACACATGCTTTAATGTTTTTTTAATCTCTTATTTGTATGTAGCATATCGAATTTTTCCCAGCTATTCGAGCGTAGTTGCTCAATAAATTTATAAAAAGAAATTAATTTGGTCGTTGATTTTCTTTTGATTTTTTTCCTTGTTTTTTTTAATCAGTCAGAAAGGAGGTCAATTGCAAAATTGACTCTAATAATTATGAGAGTCAAAGAGCATAATTAGAAAGAACCAATAATACTTGGCTGGGTGACCGAGTTTTTCATAACTTTCCTTGGCTCCCATGCAAATATGATACAGTGAAGCATTTGAAAAGTGTGATTGTAGAGGACACTCCTGGGGAGTCTCTCAGGAACATGGAATTTGGTAGATTGGAAATCAGTGAAGTAGGGAGAACATGAATTCAAAGTGGGACGGGCTCGTAAAAGTCCGTGGGAACGATTAAAAATGAACAAAATGAATATAGTACAATTCGTTTCATTGTTATTATTTATTTTATTTATTTTATTGAATTCAATTTTGTTATTTAGTTTGTTGAGTTGTACGTATTTTACATTACGGGCCGTAGCTTGTCCTCCCATGCATCCTCTGTCGGTTGTACCAGGCTTATGACTCCGTCTTCTAGCTACTCTCCAACGACCTACATAAAAAACCACGTTTATGAAAACATTGTTCGAACATTGTTCTTTAGTCAGTGGTCCAAAATTATAAGATCACATTATTTATTTGATCTTGAAATGTTTTTTGTTTGTTTTTTTTCAACTGATTTACGCAACTTAAATAAAATCACGAATGATTTGAAAATTATCCTATCTTAGACCAGCAACTGCAATAACAACATTCTGGATTACAATGATGCCGTAGAAAATATTTATCAACATATCAAAATTCAATATTTAATTTGTAATTAGTGTCACCGACTAACTTTGCATATGATATTTCGTCAAGTTCTCACGACGTTTGAAGCTGCATCGACGAAAGTCAACGAATTTAATTCGCTTCGCTAAAATTGTTGTTCCAACAAAGATTCGGCTGAATAAACAATTTTTTCTTCCAGTATAGGATACGTTCATCTGGATACGTTCATCTGGCTCCGTCATCTGGAATTTCCAAATTTCAATCTCGACGTCGTTAGTATCGATAGCAAAAATTTCTATAAAAAAAGTTATTTAAAAAATTTTTTTAATTGCACCTTGCAGTTTTGTTATTAGCGACCCTCAAAACCCAAATAACCTAAGTGTCGTTTAAATTTCGTAACTTTTCAATTTGATCGATTATATTGGATCGACCACTTGAAATTTTTTAATTTCTTATGTGACAACTCTTATGTGACAACCCCGAAAACCTCAAACTTCAACATTTAATGAAAATCAACGACTACAGCTCTATTAAAATCTCGCGAATTTCTAATTCGGACGGCTATATTTGATTCGTCATTTTGAATATTGAGCTTTCAAATTACCGTCTCATTTCTATAATTAGCGACCGCGGAGACCTAATTCACCAAAGTTATATCAAAATCCCACAAATTTCTTATTTGATTGGCCATTTCTGATCCACCATTTTGAATTTTGAATTTTTAATTTCAATTTCCGAATCGGTAATTAGGGACTTTCAGAACTCGAATACCCAGAATTTCATCAAAATGTCGTAGCATTTCAATTTCATCGGTCATATTGTATGTAGCACTTCGAATTTGCGAATTTTTATTTGGTGACCTTGGAAACTCTGAAAAAATCCGGGATCTTTTGAATTGGCGTCCACCCTTTTAACTTAAAAGTTGTTATTTTTCTTTTTGATTTTGAATCTCATTTTTGAAATTAACAACCGCGAAAATTTAAACGAATAAAATATTATCGAATACTTTCGCATTGCGGTCGGCCATATTGTTTTCGTTTTTCGTTTTTGAATTATAACAAAATGTCATAACTATTCAATTTCACCGGCCATATTTGCCCTGCCATTGCTCATTTTTTTAAATTTTTTATCCCACATTCACAATAAATGACACGAAAAGCCTAAAGTCGAGATTTTTGGGTTCACGATTTTTTATCAGCCATTTTGAATTTTGATATTTTTATTTCAGAAATGGGATCAGTGATTTTAAAATTCCATATTTATTAAATATCAGGGAAACGATGTATGAAAAATGGCTTTGGAAATTGGAAACGGCTGAATTTTACAACATGTTTGTTGGATTTCATCGAATCGTTCGAGAAATAAAATTTTCATGGCAATAAATTTTGCTACATATTTATTTATCCTTTAATATTTTACTATAATAATAAAATGCAGCGCTCTGATATGAAATTATCTAACGCGTTAAAAAAATGTTAACGTGTAATTTCGTGAAAAATACTTACAACGTACGGTGAAGGCCTACACAAACTGCTGCAGAGGTCGTCAAGGACACGTACGATGTTAGTTGCCTGGAATACCGCGAAAACGCTCTCGGTCTTTGAAACTCTTTCTGTTTCACTCCCTCTAATTGGGTTTCAAATGCTAGAGTATCATAGCCAAATATTCCAATATTTGTATAAGTATGATGTCTCTGTAGTCGCAGTTTCTTTGTTAAAATGTGGATTTGAAAGAAGTAAGTATATCACTGTTGTGGCACATTCCCTATTGTGGGAGATAGCCGGGAAAAGGAGAAGAAGGAAAAGTATATCACTGTGGGTACGTTCGTCTTGCACGCTTTCAGCGCTGCAAGCGCTCAGAGGTGTTCCACTCGCTCGCACAGTATTACTATATCATGGTCAGCGTGCAAGTCGAACGTACCCCTTGAGCGCTTACAGCGCTTGCAGCGCTGAAAATGTGCAAGTTCACCTACACTGTTCGATGCGTGCAAAGACACGTTTAAACGATGGCGTCGAGCCGCTACCGCGTCTCTTGATGTAGTTATAAAAAAAAAATTTTGCGCGAGTCCAAAGACAAAATCTTGTCGGTGCCAAACTTTTTTTCGGAACATTTGACTGCCTGAATATACGTTTTCCACATGTGAAAGAAGGAGTTGAAATCACGCATTTTTTTAACCGAAAATAATCGACGAATCGACGTGTGAAATTCTGATTTTTGAAGGTAAGTTTGTTTGGTCATTTGAGTTGAATAAATATATCGGGAATCAGATCATTCACAACAATTGTTTTTTCAATTTGTTTTTCCATAGTTTGTCCGTATAGATTTCAAAATATTCGCATCGAGTTACTGTTTGAAAAAAATTTCGTTCACGAGATTTCGATCGTAAAAAATTATAATACATTGTCCTTGAGAATGTATATACAAGTTCACATGAAAACTATTATTTTTCGAGTAATAAAAAATATTTCTTTTTTTGGCAATACTGGCAGTGAATATCGGAATACACCCGGTATACACGTTATATACGTTTTTTTTTTTTTTTTTTTTGTCGTTTAATAGGGAACTATAATCTGTTACATAAAGTGACAATGAATAGTTGTGATGTTCAAGAGTGTATGGTGGACATAGGTTTTATCGTTAGCGGTTGCATCCAGCGATGCACACTGCACTATTTTTCGCTTATTTGGTTCGTTTTCTTATCGCTTATTTATCACTTATCGCTTGGCTTATCGCTTTATTTATTTTATATTATTCTATTTGGCTTTTATTCGGCCCGAAATCTTTCTCGCAGGTCTAGTGGTTTGTGCTTCTTGAGTCTTCGCGAGATCGTTCTCCAGTCAAGGAGGTTTGATGCAAGCAGGTTTGGGTGGTTAGCGAGTCGAGTTTCGTAGCGTGTGCATTGTTCGTATGCCACTTTTCTTATAGTGTCTATACCGAGATCCTTGTGCAGCCTGGCGTTGGTGACGTACCACGGGGCATTAACGATGGCGCGAAGGGTCTTAGCTTGGAATCGTTGTAATATTTCGATGTTCGAGTTACTTGCAGTTCCCCAAAGTTGTATCCCGTAGGTCCATATAGGTTTGAGTATCGTTTTGTAGATTAGTAGTTTGTTGTGGAGAGATAATTTCGATCTCTTGCCTATTAGCCAATACATTTTCCGTAGGTGGAGGTCAAGCTGCTTTCTTTTGTTTTTTATGTGGCTGGTCCAGGTTAGCCTTCGGTCGAGGTGCATACCTAGGTATTTCACTTCATTGACAGCTGGGAGAGGTTGGCCATTCAGTTGTACTGTTGGACAGTACTCTCTTCTCATCGTGAATGTTATGTGGACGGATTTTGTTTCACTGGCCTTGATTCTCCATCTTTCCAGCCATTCTTGTACTTCGTTTAGTCATCTTTGGAGTATTTCAGATGCTGTATCAGGGTCCTCGTGGTTAGATAGAATGGCTGTGTCGTCGGCGAATGTTGCGATGGTGGTGTTGTTGTACACAGGAAGGTCAGCTGTGAAGATGGTGTAGAGGACAGGGCCCAGGACACTACCTTGGGGAACTCCTGATCTTATTGGGAAAAAACGAGATTGTTCTGATCCGTGCTTGACCTGGAATTTCCGGTTGCTCAGGTATGACTTTAGCAGCAAGTAATATTGTGGTATAAGTGCTTTGATTTTGTGTAGTAGGCCGGGGTGCCAGACTTTGTCAAAGGCTTGCTTTATGTCGAGAAATACTGCAGAGCAATATTTTTTTTCTTCGAGAGAGTTGGCTATGGTGTTGAAGACTCTATTGACTTGTTCTACCGTTGAGTGGTTCGCTCTGAACCCGAATTGGTGTCCAGGGATGATCTCGCCCTCGTTGACTGGTTCTTTCATTCGTACGAGGAGGAGTTTTTCGAATAGTTTGCTCATTATCGGGAGTAAGCTTATAGGTCTATAGGAAGTGACGGCGTTTGGGGGTTTGCCTGGTTTTAGGATCATAATAATTTGGGCAACTTTCCATTGGCTTGGTATGTAGTTTGTGCGAATGATCCCATTAAAGAGGTTGGTCAGGTAAACAATTCCTTTTTTTGGTAGTTTTTTAAGGATTGCGCCAGTGACTAGGTCGTAGCCTGGCGATTTTTTTGGGTTCAGTTGTTTGCGGATTGCGTGCCCAACTTCTCCCGGTGAGAAGTGCCTGATCGGCAAATCCATCGGCAGTGGGCTTTCGAGGAATTCGTGTATGTTCTCATCGTTTTGTTGCGATTCGAACGGGGTGAATACTTGCGCGAGATGTTCGGCGAAGACTTCTGATTTTTCCTTGTCACTTTGGGCCCAGTCACCATTGGTTTTCCTGATAGGTGCGTTGTAGTTTTGTGCCCGGTTGATTCTTTTGGTTGCCTTCCAGATTGAGTAATCGGTGTTGGCCGTATTGCTCAAGTTTGATATGTATTGCTCAAAGTTGTGGTTATTGTGTTCGGAGATAAGTTTTTAAGCTGTCGGGCCGCTTTGTTTAATTCGGTCTTGTCTAGTGGGCTCCTGCTCAGCTGCCATCGTCTCCTAATACGTCTTTTTTCGGCGATTTGTTGTTTTATTTGGTCGGGATAATTGTTCATAGGTTGCCTAGCTGTTATGTCCGGTGTGGCATCCCATCCTGCGTCCTGGATTAGTTGGGTAAAATATTCCGTGGCGTCGTCTATATTCATCTCATTTTTCAGGGGAACACTTAGATTTATCTTTTCCTCGATTATGTCTTGAAATAGTGGCCAGTTCGTGTGTCTATTATGAATTGACGGTCGTTTGTTTATTTCGGATATTACACTGCTGTACGTTAACGTTACCGGTGTGTGGTCGGAGGACAAATCAAGGCTGGTTTTTATGTTCGTGTAGCGTTTTATTATACCTTTTGTCACGTAGAAGTCCAGTACATCTGGGACTTTGTTCCTGTCCGTTGGCCAGTAGGTTGGTTGCCCTGCTGAGAGTTGGTCGCAGTTTAGAGAGGTTATCGTTTTCCATAGCTCGCGTCCTCTGGTTGTTGTTAGTCTTGAACCCCAAATTGGGTGTTTGGCGTTGTAATCACCGCCGGCGAAGAATCGAGATCCCAGTCTTTGGAAGAAGTCCGTAAATTTGTCGTTTTTTATGGTGTGTCTAGGGGGGCAATACACTGCGGCAACCACGATGGGCCCAAATGTCGCGTCTTCGACTACTATACTCGTTGCTTGTAGATAGTCTTTGTCGAAGGGTCTTTGTACATAGTGTTTTATCGATGTTTTTACGAAGATCCCCGTTCCTCCATGTGCAGTTCCATCGGGGTGTTCGGTGCTGAAGAAGTTGTAGCCCGGGATTTTAATGTGGTTTTTGTCAGTGAAATGCGTTTCAGCGATTAGCATGATGTCAATTTTGTTCGTGTTTAAAAAGGCAGTTAATTCCTGGCGGTGTTGAGCCAGGCCGTTGGCGTTCCATAGTGTTATTCGGTAGGAGTTAACTATTTTTCTGTGAACTTTGTCAGTACCGTTGTTAGGAGTTTTAGCATTGTGTTCAAGAGCTCGTTCTGTTGTGTGATTGTTGTTTTGAGTTCGTTGAATGATTTCACGATAATATTGGATATTTCTTGGTTGTCGTTGTACGTATTTTGGTGAGTATTTGTGTTTGCTCTAGCCATTTGGGCGTAGGTCTGTTTTTGTGTCCGTGTTTCGGTGTGGTTATTGTAGTTATTGTTATGCCATGACTGTATGTTTCGTTCTTCTCTGGCGTTGTTTTCTTCTCGTAGGCCCGATCTGTGCCAGTGGGGTCTTTGCACTGTAGAATTTCTTTTTTCTAGGATTTCCTGATATACACGACAGCCTCTGTAGCTTGCTGGGTGATTTCCTTCGCAGTGTACACATTTTGCAGGCGTTTCTCTCGTTTTTTTACACGACGATGTGCTGTGATCACCGCCGCATTTCACACACCTGAACTGTCGGCGGCAGTAGGTCTTAGTGTGGCCAAATCTTTGGCACCGAGTGCACTGCACTATGGTTGAGTTCTTTTTAGGAGGCTCCACCGAGATTTTTGCGTTTAGCAAAAGGTCAGTTTTGTAGATATCCTTGTTGTTCGGGCCGGGTTCCAAGTCCACGAAGAAAAGAGGCAGTGGTTCTTTGGGTCTGCTACTTCGCATGTTTGTCACGTTACGTACCTGGTGTCCTAGTTCCTCAATGGCACTTTTTATGTCCTCTGGAGGGGTTGAAGGGTGGAGTGACCTCAGGACGACCCTGTATGCACGCTGTTGCTTCAGCTGGTAGGTATGAAACGATGCATTTTCTGCTTCGAGGACATGTACGATTTTCCGAAACGCTTCAGCATTTTGGGCCATTATTTTTATTTGTCCGTCTATGCTGAGGGTTTTGTGTGTGTACTCGTTAGTGGTGACAGCCGTTTCAAGGCTCTTCACTAGGTCAGTCATGGATTTAACGTTTGGCATGAATATCGGCGGCGGTTTCGGGATTCTTATGTTTACTTCGGAATTGTTGATGTTGCCTTGGCTTATGTTTTGATCGTTACGCTCTGGCTGGTTTTCGTTGCTGAGAGCGGTGTATCTGTTTTCGCACTGTACGTGGGAAATCTCTCCACCAACGTTTTCCGTGCTGGAGCGCCTACGTCTTTTCCTCGGGATCACTTGCCATTTTGGCGATGCATTGTCTCCGGTAGGTGCATCCGAGTTTCTGGATAGTACTACTCTTCGGTCGTGGTGGTTGCTTGCTCCCGGCGTTGCACCAGGAGGATGTGTTTCATTTAGGAGGGGATCGGTTCCAGGAGATCGACTCATTAGTGGATTCTGCGTTGGGTTTTTTAATAATCCATTCCCTGGAGGATTGTCATCGTCATCGTATTCCATGTCACTTTCGCTGTCTCCGTCTCTCACATCGCTTCCGCTCATGCGGTTGCGTGATGGCTGGAATTACTTCACTTTAAGTTGAGCTTTCTTGCCACTGATACACTACACTAGATACTTGTATAAGAATTCTCCGATTAAATGTAAACACGGTAGGCTTGCTCGCGAATACGTCCGTCATCGACGGTGGCTCAAGCCGAACTACGTTATATACGTGACTTGCTTTCCTAATGTTTATTTTTGGATGTACTTCTTGAAAATAATATCAAAACTATCGTTTTCAACATTTTTTTAACACACATAATTTTTTTTGTCAATCATTTTTGCCATACACATTTTTTCACTCAGCGGTTCGGAAAAAAATGTGACAAATGCAACCATTTTCATAACGATACAAACAATAACATGCACTACAAAAGATATGAAAAGAAAATTAAAAAATAGTCTGAAACATTTTCCCCAGATTCATTCCCTTTTTCCACGTTTTTTTAAAGTGTTGTTTAAAAAACTGTTCAATGAATGTTTTCGAATTTTTTATATATATAATATGAAGTAGATTTATTTTACATGAGCGCAATTCATGATTTTTTTTATTTCTTGGAAAATTGCTTAGCCCTTTGAGCGATACATTTTTCCTTGTATGCAATTCACTTGCAATTTGGTAGACGGGAGTTTTTGGAGTTGCCGTTTACGAATCTGAACTGAAAATAGTAGGGAAAATCAAAATGGCGGACCTAATATGGCCGACTGAAATGCAAAAACCACTTGATATTAATGAAACTCGGTATTCGTCAGTTTTCGAGGTTGGTGATTATGAATCTGAGTTCAAAATTTGAAAATTCGACATAGAGAATCCATGCAAACGAAAATAATTTGATAATTAGATAACTGAAAAAAAAGGTGGGACCCATATGTGCCACTATGGCTCAAAAGGTTGAACATAAATATTCTACGTAAAATGTTTTGATTTAATAAGAGGTTAATTTGTTTAAGCATATTATTGTCAATCAATGTTTGTAAAGTTTATACCATGATGGAATTTTTTCAAATATTCAGCAAATCGAAAAGTTTTAAAATGTTGATCCAATAATTATCAAAGTAACGGTATTGTTCATCATACTATATATTTTTTCCACTGGGTTTTTGCTTTATCGTTATGAGATACACTACCGTCGGAAAGTTTCCGGACAAAAGTCGGAAAAAGTTGCCACACTCTTTTTCATGTTATTCCGTCGATAACGTAGATAAATTAATTCAATAAACTGCATTATAAAGGGGAGAAATCCCATTTCATTTTGCTTTTTTTGAAAAATTTTTGCGATTTTTTTTACGACTAGGACGCCATTTTGAAAACGACCATTTTTCGTCTTTTTTTTTCCTTTTTACAGAGCGACCGCGTTTTCAGTAGAAATTTTTTTTTTTAATTTCTATGACCGGATCTTGAAAAGGCAAAATTCAAGCTTCAATTTCGTTTCTTATAAAATCCGTTACGATTTTTTTTGAAAAAGTTATCATGTTTTTGGCGAAAAAAGACGGAATTCAGAAATTCCTGCGTAACACGAAAACTATCACATTTAGAAGAAAATCTTAAAGGAGTGGAAAGTTGCCTCTGAGATTGTTCTAGTCACTCGATTTTTTCCAGATTTTTTATCCAAAATTTTTTTTTTCATTGATTTTAGTCGAACTCCAGGTCTATCAATTTCCGTAATTTAAAAACTATGGGTTTTTTTCACCAAAAGTCCAAGGACAAAAAAGTTTTATTTCTTCATTTTGAACGTTTTAGAATTTTTTCAGATTTTTTTTCGAATTTTTTTATCCGACGATGTTGACGATGATGATGAACATCATCGGATAAAAAAAATCTGAAAAAATTCCAAAATGTTTAAAATGAAGAAATAAAACTTTTTTGTACTTAGACTTTTGGTGAAAAAACCCATAATTTTTAAATTACGGAAATTGATAGACCTGGAGTTCGACTGAAATCAACGAAAAAAAAAAATTTTGGAAAAAAAATCTGGAAAAATACGAGTGACTAGAACAATCTCAGAGGCAACTTTTCACTCCGCTAAGATTTTTTTCTAAATGTGATAGTTTTCGTGTTACGCAGGAATTTCTGAATTCCGTCTTTTTTCGCCAAAAACATGATAACTTTTTCAAAAAAAATCGTAACGGATTTTATAAAAAAACGAAATTGAAGCTTGAGTTTTGCCTTTTCAAGATCCGGTCAAAGAAATTAAAAAAAAAAAATTCTACTGAAAACGCGGTCGCTCTGTAAAAAGGAAAAAAAAAAGACGAAAAATGGTCGTCTTCAAAATGACTTCCTAGTCGTAAAAAAAATCGCAAAAATTTTTTAAAAAAAGCAAAATGAAATGGGATTTTTCCCCTTTAAAATGCCGTTTATTAAATTAATTTATCTACGTTATCGACGGAATAACATGAAAAAGAGTGTGGCAACTTTTTCCGACTTTTGTCCGGAAACTTTTCGACGGTAGTGTACGTCAGATGAATTTTTAAGAACATTCATTTCAATAAATATTACTATTTACTTGCAATTATCAGCATTCATTTTTTAAATATAAATTTGCATTGATCAATTTCAAAATTTTTAATTTCTGATTAATTTACAATTTTATCTAATATTTATTAATTACTTATTGCCGCATAAATTTCAATAGATAAACTTGGAAAATACTGTAAAATATGGTACTTGTCCCGTAAATATACTAAGACTTTTAATAAATTGAAATATTTTTAAAAACCCAATGTTTATAGAAATTTACAGAAATTATTTTCGTCTGCCTGTTGATATGAAATCGGTTTTATCTGTTGAATGAATATTTTAAATATTAAATAATAATATTAAATAAATAAAATGAATTGAAACTTCTGTTTGAAATGTAAATAAAAAATTGAAGTATTGAGAAAAGAATCAATTTAAACTTGAATTACTAACTCAAGTGTTAAGTTGTTTTTCGAAATGTACAATTGTTGAAATTTTCAATACATTGGGAGTGCTATTATCGATTAATTCGCATAAATAATGTTACATTTTCATATTTATTAATAGATCAATATTTGTTAATAACTTATTACTTTTGACTATAAAAATAGCTCGCACAAGGTATCTTTTGTCTTTAGATGACAGAATCAATAAATCAATACGACGAGAACTCCCAGTTCTAAATCCAACTTTGAATCAGCTTTTGCATATTTTATCCTATTTATCATTTCAATAGTTATTTCAGTTTATTTTGTGTTTGATTAGTATGTGCTAGACAGGATAATCAATTTGGTCACAGGAAAACAGATGAATCAGAATTAATAAGCTGTAAAATATTACTTTTGAAATTCATGGCGTTTGCTGTTGAGCTTTGAATAGGTTTGGGTTGGAAACTACTATAGTATTAAAGCAACGATTTCTATACCGAAAAAAAAAAACGTTTCGGGACAATTACCATTTTTATTGTCTTGATAAATTTGCTATACGCCTGTGATACGATGACATGAAACGAAATTTTTGTTCCAAAAATATAGAAACTGTAACAGATACATGATAAATAATACATTTTTTTACGTTATAAATTTCTGTGAAGAAATCATATGGTGAACGATACATAATCATATATATATAATGATCAGAACAACGTCTTAAATCGTACCACCTTTGCGCGCAACGTCTTTTCAAGTACCCAAATTATAAGTCAAAAATGTGTGATTCCCTCCACCAAAACACCTTGCATTGAATCGCTCGAAGTTTCCCAAAAGAAATTTCTTTTCGATGCACCTTTTTTATCCTTCCTAGATTAATTGAAGATATTTATAGGTTTGAATAAATATAATTTTTGACCATAATATGACCATGAATAAAATTTATGGTCATTCATTTCAAAATAAAAATAATATAATATATTAAATAATATATTTCATAATAAAAATAGAAGATGGTTTACTTCAGCTATTAAAATGAAAATTGTGATACTCTTTTTGTTCCGATCGTTTGGCGATTCATTCGATTCTTTACAGCTTTTTTTCTATTACAAGATAAAAGTCTCACAGTCATAGGTTTGATTTTGAAGTCAACTCTTTTATACTCCTTTTATTCAATTATTCAATATGAAATTTATTTTAATAGTAATGTTTATATTCAATTCAGTTTTTGTAGGTGTTCATGTTACCTTTAAAAAAATCATCACAATCCTTTCTCAATGGGAACGCATGAGGACATATTCTATTAAAGACATTCATATCCATGTAATAATGCAACACTTTCAGTGAATAACAAAAAACACAATGGAAGGAGAAGCCGGCTGTTCTTCCGACCAAGGGGTTCAGAGTGAGTTATAATTATTTACGAGGAGTCTATGAAATTGCCGTGTTAATATTTTTTCAACCGAATTTTTAAGGCCAGATTACTGTATAGAATCCTGTTCTATGAATTGTGTAAAGTACTTGGGAGTAGGTTGATAAAAACGCTTTGTAAATTGGTAACTGCGATATCTAGATGACCAGAAAAAAACATAGGAAAAACCTTAATTTTCAAGGCACTCAAAATTTATCATATTTCTATTTTGTGAAGAAAAGTTTATTGTGTTTGGTTCTGGTTTTAATTCCATAAATTCAAAGAGAAAACTTGAACAGATTTGCGATTATTCCAAACCATCTCCAAACTCCAAAGACCATTTTTGAAAACAGTAATCTATATAACTAGATGGCCTTGATTGGTATATCGTACTTTTAATCGCGAATTAAAAAAACTATAATAAAAATAACTGAATTTATTCCGACAAACAAAATATTAGATGAACCGATGGAAATCATTACATCTGATATTGAAAACGATCCGGCAAGTTGCAATATTACAGACGCAGATAGAGATATTGAGGAGAAAGAAGCGATTCGCGTTTTTTTTGGTTGAGTGCGAGAAACGACCTTGTTTTGATGGAAAGTATTACAAGGTCGATATCGAAAAATCTTTAAGTGAAGGCACCGTTGTTGGAGTTTGTCAGTTATGCATCCAGTATAAGGAGATAAGAGGATCATTGCAAGGACCAACGAATTTTAGAACCCATATTAGGGTAGAATCATCATGAAAATTTCTTTTTATTCCAGAAAGGTCAATCATTCATAAAATTAGCTCATTTTATTCAGAAAATTTAATAATGAAAATAAATTTGCAGCGAAGACACACCAAAGCGCAATTAGATGAATATGACATGTACAAAAAAAAACAAAAATCCACAGCCAAAGATTCGAGATCGTGAGTTTGTAACGACCTGCAAATTCTCCCAAAAAAAATTCGAGTCAAACGTAGTAAATTATGTGCTCGAAAGTATGGCACCCTTGAGTACGGTTGAAATGCCAAGTTTTCAGAAGATATTCAATGGTAAGTTCAATGTTGAATCTTTTTATGAAATGTGAAGACGGGAAATCTTTGGTTGGGATAATGCAATCGAGCTCATTAATACATTTTTTTTGAAAATAGAAGTCATGGTTCTCCATATGTATGTATTATCTCTCGAAAAGTGAGCTGATTTATCCAAACTTTTTCGTTTTTCGAAAAAATATCAGAATATTTTGGTTACCGATTGCATATTCTTGAAATTTTTTTCATGACCCGTATAGATTTCGGCATTAAGCAAAGGAACTCCGTATTTAAGCATTTATCAAGGAATACGCTTTGAAGACGGATGGAAAAAGCATTTGTTTAGAGAATGACAGAAATTCACAGCATTCTCAAAGATCAAGCGAACTATGTCTGCACCACAGCAGATATATGGACCTCACGAAGTCGCCGATTTCTAGGTGTGACAGTTCATTGGGTAAGGTACCATTCTACTTCATGAATACATTGAAAAATCAACGTTGTATTGCTATACTTTAATATTAAAAAGTAGGAGAAAGAGAGGCAAAGGTTAGATTTTTATTTTTTGACCATTCGACCATCGTTGCAGATCGATTCCACGACTTTGTTACGGAAATCTTTTGCCATCGCGTGTCGGAGATTTCCTGGAACGCACTCTGCAGAAAGGATAGCGGAAATTCTGGTAGATATCAATGAATCTTTCGGATTGAGCGTGGAAAAAATTGTCGCAACCATAACAGATAACGGCTCAAATTTTGCAAAGGCTTTCCGTGAATTTGGAGTCAGTTCGCGCGAGAGTTTTTTACCTGGTAAGGTATTATTTTAGTATCACAGATTACGATGTAATCGCGGTAAGAGCATAGAATGTTCAACATGAATTTAAATATCATGGATTTTCAGATGAAAATTTAAACGATGATGAGGATGATCATCCCGTCGCTGATCTCATTCATACGACAGAATCGCTTTTCGATAACGACGAAGAAGGCAGTTCCGAAGATGATCACATGACATATGATGCGTCCGAGTCATTCAGATCGTTGCCGAAGCAATTACGATGTGTCAGTCATACGTTGAACTTGGTAGCATCTGTGGACACGTTGAAAATCATCAAATCCAAGCATTTTCCAGTGATGGAAAAATGTACGAAGCTATGGAATACTCAGCGTTCTCCAAAATGGAAAGAAATCACTGTAACCCATGTTGGAGCCGCACTGCCTCGTCCCGTTGTCCGTGGGAGTCCAGAGATAAGAGTGGGGAGAGCATTCGAGACCGTAAGAAGGAGAGAGGTTTGAGGGGAGAGTTAAGAGTAAATTAAGTAAAATTTGGAAATCAGAATCTCGTGAGACGTCGATACGGGCGAACGCGTAACTCTGATATATATCTTATCTTCGTTATTCTAAAAAGTTAATCCAAAAAGTAATTGAACTGCACGTATGTTCATATTTGTATCAAGCAAGAGTAAAAATCTTCGATGTCTCTTCGTTTCTTTTTTTTTTACATTATCTATCGCTTCACTACAACACTCCGTCCGTCAATAAAATTCATCGCAAGACCAGGCCTGGCAAAATCAAGGAGAGGAGTGAAATTCAACGACAATGGAAACGAAGCTATGTATTTTGCGATTTTGATGCGCTAAAATTTCGCTTTTGGTTCTCAAATGAATAATAATTTTCTTGTTACGTAAAAGTCCGCCCGTATATTAGGCGGGATTCGACTTGTATTTTCATATTAATAGTACGCATTATAACTCTTTATTTTTTAATTGCGTCTTGCGCTTTATCACCTTTATTTATATTCTTCGAATATTTGGTTTATCTGTTCGACACCAGTTATAAAATTGTCACGAAAAAGAAGTCGGAAAAGAATTAAAATATACTATGTCAAATCTTTCTCAATGAACCCTCGTTTTGAATATATTTTTTGTGTTCACTCTCAAAGAACGTAATGCCTCACCGTTTATTTATAAGTGTCCCGTCAATCGTGACGATTATTATCTGCATATTAATTATAATTTATACTCGGCAAGCCTTGACGTTAATAATGACTCTTCATTTTGAGATTAGACGTATTCCATAAAAGTATACCTCCATTCAAAATTTTTTCTTAATAAAAAAGAAAAAGAATCGTAAATTAATAAATATATAAAACATAAAGAACAATAAATATCATTACAACCTTTCGTGGCATAACATTTTAATGCTATTTCTCAAATAATAAATTGCGCACTGCACAGGTTAAAATACAATAAAAATGCCATTTCTATTCCAGCTAAGATCATAAAGTTACAAAATAAGTTAAGATCTGTTGAAATATACGTGGCCAAATACGGGAAGCTTTACTGCGTTTCAATAAATTTTCAAATACGGTTTGATGCTGATAGAAAAAATAATAAAGTTCGGAAATTCAACTATGTCACCAACCAAATTGCAAACGTAAAAAAATTAGATTGTAAAAAAATTCTGAACGAAGTACTTGACGAGGATTTTTCCATGAAATTAGCGTAGTGTATAGATCATGATCACGTACTCGCCGAGGACTTCGTTCAGAATTTTTTTACAATCTAATTTTTTTACGTTTGCAATTTGGTTGGTATTTTACATGATTCGATTCTACATGAATATTTGGAATTTTTTCCTCAAAAACAATGCATTTCTGAGGAAAATAGTAAAGGATAAAGAGTTCTCAAAATCTGTTAAAGAATGTACCCTAATTTTTTCAAAATTTTCCGAAAAAATTTTTTGATTTTGCAAAAGTTGACTGTTTGCAGTTGACTGTTATGGCCTTTTTTGTATAAAAAAGACCATTTTCAAAAAATTCGGCGTAACAAAGAAACTACAGGGTTTTAATGAAATTATACTTGCGTCTCGTTCTCGATGATTATACAATTGATTACTTGTAGTACTGTCAAGTACGTGTCGACTACACAACTTTTAGCGTTTAAATTAACGATTTTCTTTGTTTTTTCTTATTTTCCTCGCTCGCCGACGTTGCTCGTTGGCGCTCGCACCTAACGACCTAACAACCTCATATTGTTTTGTTGTGTCAACGACAACGGACGTGTGAAGAAAAATCGCTATTATTTAATAGTATAAATACTGCAAATAACTTACCAATATGGGAAAATCGAGAAAAAGTCTCGGTCACCTTCAACGGATCGTAGTAGATCGCCCAGGATTTCAAAAAAGCAGTTGCAGGAACAGATTAACGCGATTTCAAGGTCCATTGCTGAATTGGTTGAGGCGAAAAAATTAGCCAATAAGGCGTCGGATATAGTAATTGAAGAAGGTAAGATTTGTTCAACCAGGTCTGTTGGGATTAGGAATGTCTCATATGTACGAATTTCTACACGAGATTCGTACGGGTTGGTTCCACACGAACCTAACCTAGTTCAATAAGAACGGAGAAATATATATATATTTTTTCCATGGCGTTGTTCCATACGAACATTAGTTATGCTATAATGCATTACCAAGATCAGGATATGAAGGAATATACTCCTCCTATTACAGATTTTATTGAAAAATCCGACAACGAAGCGCCTGAAAAATCAGCAGCGGCGTCTGTAGTTGGGTCTAAGGACAAAAAGTCAGCAGAGGAGACAGTTTGTTTTGATAAGGAAGAAGGTGAATGTTTAATTGAGGACGAAGATTACCAGGAGTTAGATGGGGAGCTGCTGGAGGTTTTAGGTGAAGAGGTTCCAGTTTCAAATTCACAGATAAAAACTAACGAAAAACTTACGAAATGGTGGAAAGGATGGATGGAAAAAGGTTTATCGGGGGAAGTTAGAAAAGAGCTTCTCAAAAAATATCCCAAGAACGGTGAGTTTGTAACTGAGGCACCAAAAATTAATCTTGAGGTGCAACGCCATCTTACCGACATCGCTAAGAAACGTGATGAACATTTTATGCAAACACAAAGTTGTGTAGGAACAGCTATCTCTTCTCTGAGTGAGGCAATTACCATCATGACGGAAACGTCATCAGAACCAGTTGATCAAACTCATTTATTGAGGTGTCTCTGGGACACGGGAAAGATATTAACAGATGTTTTCCACCAACAGTCTGAGGCGAGAAAATCTTTTATAACCCCAACACTAGACAAAGATATCAAGCCCACTCTCGATGCTAGTGTTTCTGATGAATGGCTGTATGGGCAGAATTTAGCGGAGCAAGTGAGAGAGGCAAAGGCCATCGTTAAGGCTGCTGCTACGTTGAAAGCAACAGATAAACCTGTCGTCAAAAAATCGGCTAATAAAACCTATGGTCAGGGAAACTGGAGGGGCCCACCTGCGAGAACCAGGCAGGTGGGCTCGTATTTTCCAAGGAAATTCGGGAATGCGAATTTCAAGCACAGAACCGCAGCAACGTCGTCGAGGTCTCTGCAGT
>JBBLXU010003707.1:0-10772 GCA_037893425.1 Campoplex nolae | reverse complement strand
ATATAATCCGTCAGCTTTGTAAATTTTAAGGGAGGTGATTAACATAAGGACAGAGAACGCATAATTATTTCGATTATATCAATTTATCATTGACGATGATAGTTCGACTCGGAGGTTACAAACAGTTGAACAGTAAGTCGGATTAACGAAATGGTTTTAGAATGAAATTTTAAGTTTTAGAACGAACCCTGACGAAAGAAAATTTAGAAACTCTAGGGTTCGGAGTAATATAGAAAAATAATGAGATCAAATAATGATAATTAATATCATACGAAAAGTAAATTTAACAAAATCGGTGCTTTAGTCTTCGCGTCTCGGCGCTGCTCGATGTTTATATTTCGACGGGATGATAACTCGAATTTCTTCGCCATCGTGAAGCTCTGGTCGTCCTCTCATTATTTCGTCGAGATGCTTGAGCGCTCCTGGTGTGACGAGTGCACGAATCGCCTTTTGTCTTTTCTCTTCTGACAAGTATTACGCACTGTATAACTCAGTGTGAGTGAAATCCTCTGCTGAAGTCAGTGCATTCTCTCGTATCAAGAATTTTCTGACCCGATTCGGATAGTCTTGAGGATCGTCGAACTTGGCCTTGACTTTCCTCTTCAGAAATTCCTTTCCTTCGTTAATGAGGTATCGATGGTCTTCCGGGACCCACGCAGTTGGCCACGTGGCGTAGTTCAATCGGAGCCAGTCGACCATACCACCATATCGAATGTTACAATCTGGACATTCCGGGCAATAAAAACTTAAGTCCCGGGAACAACCGGGGCATCTTCCAAGAGCTTGTTCATGCTCGATCCCGTGGGGATAAATACAGTCGTCCGTGTCGAATCCATCTGCTCCGCAGATTTGACAGAACCCTGGCCGATAAGGCAAAAGACAGTCCTTGAAATGATGTTCGATCGACCGACAATTCACGCATCCAGCGACGTATTTTTTTCCCACATAAGAGACAAAAGTTTGGGTGCTCTGATCAACTTTATTTGATTCGAGGCGTTTGACGAAATATTCTGCTCTTTTGTTGATCATTTGCTTCAAAAGTTGCTCGCTCATTATTCGACAATCAACGAGGTATAAAGGTTTTTGTTGACCCGTTGAAGACATCAGTTCCGGGATTTGCAGTTCGTGAAGAACATCTTCAAACGACGGCGCTACGCCCAATGGCAAAGGTTTCACCGTTATTGACGGAGCGAGGACGGCTCCTGGTATACCGAGAGACGTCAACGGTTGTCCTGTAGACGATAGTTGGACTGGATGGTTGCGAGCAGGAATACGGTTACGTTTGATATTTTCAGCTCGTACCACGGCGGCCGAAACTTTGACAGGCTTCGTCAGCTTCAATTGAGGTGGCGGAAGATTATGGATCTCTTCTAGTAATTTCTTCGCCTCAATACTACGGGTCGGTTGTTTTGGAGGTCCCTTTTCAGCTTCGGCAACCTTTGCGACAGATGACATCGAGGCTGTTGTTTCGTTAACCATTGCTGTCACCTCGGTGGCAGATGACATTGGCTCTGCTGATCTGATTAATTCCTCTGCGATTTTCGTGGCAGGGATTTCTGTTGTAACCGATTCGTCTTGTGAATCCGTACTTTCTTCGTCTTCATTGGACGAGGCGGAATCATCGGTGTTTGATGATTCGAGGCTGTCAGACTCCTTCGATGCAGAGTTGTCTACCTGTTTTGAATCAGAATTGTCGATCTCCGCCGATGTTCCTTCGTTCTTTATTTCCATAGGCGGGGTCTCTAAATGTTGTCCTTTATCAGAGCCATTGGTCGACAAATTTGGCGTTTCGTTCCCGTCCTCGAGCGATGCTTCTTCGATCTGACGTTGAAGAAACAAGAGGTTCTGTTGCAGAGCCAATTGTTGACTCATTAGGGCCTGCAATCTCGTTCTGGATCCCGGGGCTTCCCATTTGGTTCTCGTCTGGTCCGATGAGTTTGACATCTTGCGCTAATTATAGAACAATTCAAATATTTCGTAAACTTCTTCTAGGTATCTTTAAATCCGTTACATAATATTTTCCGATAGGTTTGTCGCTCTTATCTACTAACTCGACAATCATGGGCCCAATGAAGTTTTTCACAATTGCCGGACCGAGATACTTATGGGCTAATTTAGCAGTGTAACCTTCGGCTTTATTACTCAGTTTTTTGTTTGGGTAATATACCTTCATTCCCGTTTTTAATCTAACCCGTGGAATTTTATCGGCATTGGCTTTAGCAAGGCGTTTGTCTGAATATATTTTCATTTGTTCTTCCACCTCGTGGCGTAATTCATCGAATTTGTCCATTCTCTTCACCCAATCGTCTATTAATGCGTCAGTCACTACCGTGTGATTACCCGAAAGTCGTGCTTTTGACTTAATTTGAGCTTCCCGCGCGTGATTTAAATAGAACGGCGTGATTCTACTTCCGGAATGTGGCACAGTATTATACGCGAGTTGTAATTTCGATAAGTTCTCATCCCACTCGTTATGATTATTTTTTAGAAACGCGGCGATCATAGGCTTTATTGTTCTGTTAACTCTCTCAACCGGGTTAGCTTGAGGATGAGCGAGCGGGGTAGTTATGTGTCTAATGTTTTTCGAGGCTAGAAACGCTTCTACATCTTTATTCACGTACTCTGTACCATTATCAGTTATTATTGATTCTGGACACGCACCCCACCTGTCAAGAATAGTATCGAGAGCTTTGACTAAGATTTTACCAGTCTGGTTTCGAACAGGTAGTAATTCGACATACTTAGTGTAGGTGTCTTGTATAACAATGATGTAAGTGTTACCCCTTTTTGAACGCGTTAGTGGCCCTACTGTATCTACAGACAATTGCGCCCATGGTTTCAATAGAGGTCTTGTTGACAGCGGTCCTTTCACGGGGTTTTGGTTATATTTGACCTTTATACAAGTCTTGCAACTTTCGACGAAAGATTTTACGTCTTGAGTCATCCCTGGCCAATAGTAGTTTTGTCTGATTCGTTCGTGCGTATTATCCCTGCCTAAATGCCCTGCTTGTGGAACTTCATGATTTTCCTGCAAGATTTTGACGACTTCTTGAGGTCTTACTACACATTTCCACGGGTGTTCATCATCAATAAGCATTTTAGTATAATCAGGTTTATGATAATAAAGTTCGTCGTCTTCGATTTTCCATTCGGGAAAACGATCTGGTTCCTTTTCGACAAGTTCACGTTTTGTATCATACCAATTCGAATCTCGAATTGTTGACAGTTGCCATTTCTCCCGAGCTGCCTCGTCAATTATCTTTTCCCATCCCAACGGATCGACATCGATGTCGAACATTCGCGAGAGCGCGTCCGGCGCTTCGTTAGTTGTACCTCGCCTATATTCAACTGTCATCATATGTTGCAAAAGATAAATTGCCCATCTCGCAAGACGACCGACGGGATTTTTTAGACCGTATAACCACTGTAACGCTTGGTGGTCGGTTATTACTTTAAAGGGCATTCCTTCCAAATAACAGCGGAGTTTTGTTACTGCCCAGACTACCGCCAAACATTCTTTCTCGGTTGTTGTGTAGTGGATTTCTGCGCCCCTCAATGGTCGACTTAAACTTCTAGTAAATTTTCCTTATCCCCCTCGAGGTCTTTTTGTACTAGAATGGCGCCTAATCCGAAATCGCTAGCATCCGTATAAAGAATAAATGGTTGACCTGGTATCGGCGTGTATAATCGCGGTGCATTGATTAACGCGGTTTTGACTTCCTCTTCTTTGGGACTCGTTAGCTTATTTAAAGGACCTTGTATACGCGCTATATTCTTTAAATGTCGATAGTACCAGTTTACAAGACCGTTAAACTGTCTCAGTTGTGTTCTATCTTTAGGAACCGGGAAATCTATAATCGGTTGAATTTTCTCGGGGTTAGGTCTTATACCGAGCTCGTCAACAATATATCCCAGGAACTTTACTTCTTTACACGCGAAACTACTTTTTTCCCGATTTATCTTCAATTTCGCCTCGCGAAGAACCTCAAATAACAATGACAAGAGCGTGAGATGTTCGTCGAAATCCTGGCTAACGATTATCCAATCATCTAAATATGCAAACACCTGTTCTGACCATTTATTTGGGAGTTTTCTTTCCGCAATAAGTTCTTGCAATCGGCGTTTAAGTTTATCCATGAGACTTTGAAAAGTAGACGGTGCTCCGGTTAAGCCATAAGGCATTCTTGTCCATTCTAATAGACCCTTCCCTTCAACTACGAATGCAGTATACTTTTGACTATCCTCATCCATAGGAATCTGATGGAAAGCCTCGCTCATATCAAGGGTCGAAATGACTTTAGCTTGGTGTAATTTGGACAAAATTGATTTCATGTGTTGGAGGGGTAAGCTGGTTTGACCGTCTGACGATTTACCGGACGATAATCGATACAAAATCTCAATCCCCCGTTTGCTTTTGGGGCAACTACCGGCGAACAAGCCCAGTCACTGTTACTCCACACAACGTAACCTTTTTCAAGTAATCTATCGACCTCTTTATTGATGAACTCGCGTACGGCCTCACTTCGCGGATATGGTTTTTGTCGGTGAGGAGTGTGATCTACTAGCTCGATAACATGTTTTGCTAAGTTCGTCAGTCCCGTACACTCTTTTTCCATTTTCGTGAATTCAAGGTCTAAGAATTGAATTATTTCATTCTTCTGATCAGTAGTCAGAACTTGGAGTTCGGTTTGGTTAAGTGATCGACGCGCCATTGGATACGTATAATTACTTCCATCCAGTGTCCAAGTTTTTGTTGCTGAATCGGTTCTTCCTTTAAATGCGATCCAAAAATCCATTCCTAATATCATTGAGTTCGACAAGTTCGGGAGAACGCTAAACCACTGGGGCCCGTAAATATCCCCGATATCAATAACGAAGCACGTGCCTCCCCGTGTTTTCACGACTGATTTATCCCCGAGTCTAACTCCGTTTCGCGAGGTCAAATCTGCCGAAAGTTCTTTAATTTGATATTTTTTTAATTTTTCGTACGTCGGTTGACTTAAGTACGAGCGCTCACTACCACTGTCTAATATCCCGTGAATTTTTTCGCCGAATATTGAAATTTCGATTGGTATTCTTCCGACCTGATTTGGTTCTGAAAGACCGTTTTTTACCCAAAATATTCGTCGCGTTGACAAAGAATGCGAGAAGTTAGGTAACGGTTCAGCCGGTCTCCAATCTTTCAAATCCTCTGTTTGTAGCTCTTCGTTCGGAGTGAGCTCGGATTCTTTATTCGTTACTGTGAACAGCTGTGAAGTTCCTACAGGGGTCTCGTCAGTGTCCGTGACGTGTGTGAGATCAGTTTCTTCGTCGGATAGTTCCGAATCGCTTAAATGTCTGTTTAATAAATCTAATTTCGTGGATAAGTCAAGGTTGTCTGAGGATAGATCCTGCATTGGGATGAGACTACTGCCTGCCTCACAACTTGTTTTATCGAAATTTTTAGTCTTTTCTATGTTAACTACCGAATTTTCTGTATCCGCCGCTACCTCATTTTCGCCCTCTGCGACAGTGACTTGAGGTCGAATTACTGTCGGGCTTTGCCGTTTCCCGAGGAGCTAGGGCAATCTTTATTTAAATGACCGATGGATTTACAAAAGTTACACACAACCTGCCGATCGGCAGTACAAAAGCGTGTTGCATGCCCCATTTGACCACAATTATTGCAAAACAATTTTGCCGGATCTAAAGAAAATTTTCCTTTTACTGCCTTGGACTTTTCCTCGGTGGCTTGCGGTTTATTATTTTTTTGAAAATTCGATAAATTCTTTTCAAGTCTTTGTTTTGTCAGAGTCTTATTTTCACGCGCCGAATTTTCTTGGACTACGATTAAATCTGTTTGTTCTCTCTCGACATCGCTTTGCGATGTTTCGGTCTCCTCTTCATTCCCTGAAAATTCTTCGAGATATCTTAATTCTGCTTTTCTACCCCGTGTATCTTTCTGAGCTTCGATTGAACTGCGATAAAGATAACTTCGTTCGTTAATATAATGTAAGAACGTTTCATAATTATTTATGGGGAGATTCAAGATTTCGAATGTTAATCTCGGGTTGAATTTGATGAGAATTTGTTTCAATTGACCTCTGAAGGAAGGAGGTCGTCGCATTCGTTCGAAAATCAAGCGTGCTCTACAAGTGAACTCGGCCAAGGACTCTCCTTTTTCCAATTTTAAATCGCGTGCTTCCGAAAACAAGACACCGTCGTCTTTCTTTACAGCCCATTGAAAACGAAAGGCTCGTGTAAATTCTTTCCACGTTCTCCAGCGTGATTTATTCAAAATGTACCATGCTCTGTAAGGACCTTCAAAAATACTCGACAAACAAGGTACAAACAAATCTTTGTCTATTCCGCTCGAACTTAATTGATCACGTAAAATTAATAAGAATTGTTCCGGATCTTTTTCGGTTTTCGGGAATGTAATTTTCCAACTACTGATAATACGACCAATTCTCATGGCAAAATCTATTTCTCGATTATTAGGTGAATTACGAGAACTGTTCGGAGCGCGAAAGTATCGGTTAGTCGAGTGCGATTCGCGTCCCGGTTGTCTATTGTAGCGATTTTCGATTCTATACGTCGAATCGTCACTATCGCTTGACTCACTGCTTTGCCATGCCAAAGCCCCCCTCTTTGATCTTATTGGGCGTCTTCCCTGATACTGTCGATGGTCGGTTTCTACATTATCAGAGTAGCTTGGTTCGTCTTTATTTTGTGTAATTTGTCTATATTTTTCACGAATAACGAAATTTTCCTCAGTGATTAATTCGCCCTCAGGTGTTAAACTAGAAACCGTTAACTTGACTATGCGATCTGAGAGTCCTTCTATTTCGTTATTCCTTTCAAGACTTTGTTTGTTTATGATATTTTGGTTTTGAAAACATACTCTTCGATTTTCTAATTCCGATTTTTCTTTATTTTTTCTTGAATTGTTCAAACGATTGAGTTCGATTCCCCACGGTCGACTATCGTCTCTCGAGGATTCTCTAGTCACCTCGCAATTTTCTTTTCTTTGATTATTCCGGACTGGTTATCGTTGTCCTGTGCCTAACGCTCCAGACCACTCGTCATTGTTTACAATTTGTAAAGTTTCCGAATGATTTGGATTTAATACCATATTTCGCTCTGTCACGGGCATTCTAGGCAACTCATAATTTTTATCACTATTTGACGATTGATCATTTATGTCGTCTTCGTGAATATTTCTCCTATCATACGGAAAAAAAGCTCTCGCGGGGTTCCAAGATCTTTCTCGCGATGCCTCTTGCGCGTAAGGGTTTCTGCGATAATTTTCGTGAGAATCTGCCGTGATATTGAACGATTCAACATTAGTTTTCCGGTAGTTTCCTACATACGGGGCGTTTTTTGACCGTTCAAAATTTCTTTCACTTTGACTTTGTATTAACCGCGCTATTTCCCTGTCATTTTCTGACGAAATGTTTTCGATTAAATTTGATGCTTCTTCCCTCTGAATTACGCCGCTTGCCTCTTCTCCCCCCTCAGACGTTGGGTTGAATCGACGTAAATTTACATTCGCGGTGTTTACGTTACTCTCTATTTGATTTATAAGTTTCAAATTTTCTAGAGTTTCTCTCATTAAACCCTCAAGTGATTCGACACGCGTTAATCTTGTCCCAATTTCTTTCAAAGTTTTTCTTATTTCATTTTGTTCCACTGTATTCTCAGTCGTGTAATTTTGGGTTTGATCGCCGATTTGAGGGGTACCCGCGCGTGATCCCCTTCCCCTCCCTACTCCCTTCGGTATAGCTCCTTGAGCAGTCGTACGGAATATATTGAGGTTTTCTTGGAGTGGGGAGACCCTATCTGTTCTTATTCCCCCCACAGCGGTCATTTCCTCTCGCTCACCTAAGGTTCGGGCACTTGAGACTTCCCTCTCTCCACGCGGGGAAGGGGGTGCCCCGTTATTTGACGTTACTGGGCCTGTAGCTTGTGTCATTTTCTTTTTATTTTCTCCTATAATTTTCTGTCCTGAACGAGTTACACGTTTGGGTGGAGAATAAAACATGATTTATTCTACTTCATGCTCGAAGGAATTTTCAAAAATTTTAAGCAAAATTTTATCTGTTATTGACTATAGAATTCTCTCAAAAAAAATTTTTTTTTTTTTTTTTTTTTCTTTTGCTAAGCCAATTCGATTGTTCCAATTTATTGTACTAATAATTTTCATAACAGTAATTAACCAATAAACAATAGTACCAATGATTGTCAATTAGTATGCCGCAAGCAATATAATATTTTATTCGAAAGCGAGAGAAAGCGATAATAGCATAGAAGATCGTTAGTCGATGAAATATCTAAGAAATCTTATTTCGAACAGAACGTACATAGCGGTTGAGTTGTTTACGTCGCCAATGTTTACGTTTGGCCTACGCTCGGTCCGTTGGCTCGAGCGAGCATCGACGCGTACGCTGTATTCGAAACAATATCTCGTCAATATCGAGTTGACAAATTTTACGCACGAAATAAAATTTTATTTCGTTTCTCGGAAACAGAATTTTCGTTTACTTTACGTGAAGTAATTTTTCATCATCGAAATTTGACATGGAATTATTACTGAAGTTTTACAATGGATTATTCGCCTTTAAAATTTTAATAAATTAATTCACGCTTTTTCGACGATTTTACAATTATTACGAGGGTATATTACTATCGGAAATTTTAATTTGATCGTAACAGCCTCATTAAGAGTTTACAATAATTTAACATTAAACACAAAACGTAAATTCTCGATTCACAATTGACGAATTTAATAAATTAACATTTAATTTCAACGCAAAATTTTGGCAATAAATATTACAAGAAATATTTCAACGCGGCCCCACGTTGGGCGCCAAATGAGACGGAATTATTTTCCTCACCTAGCGCGGCCGTGGTCCTTCGGCTGCCAGGGCTCTGTTATTTTATTTTATTGTTAAAGTTTATTGGGCGCCAGCTAGATTTCCTAGCAATTAATAATTTTCCGACTAATCGTGAGATCGATAAATCAGGGAGGGTCACGTTGAGGACCTTAGGAGTGATTTCCAAAGCTGACAGATCATGCAAAGAGACCGCAAGAAATATAGAAAGCTCTGGATAAATAATATAAATTTATTTGACTTACACTTCGTTCGTTCAAACTTTATTTGACAATGGATTCCCCCTCACATTTTAGTAGACACCAAACTCCTCGAGAGTGTACAAATGCTTCCGTGTACCGCAATTGACAAAGTCTTAGCCAGGTTCAATGATCGTCGATTATAATACGTAAATTTCGACTAAGTACGCAAAAGACGTCGGTCACATACGGAATACAAAACCCAAGTGTTCTCTCTTTCTTCCGGGATCGACTCCCGAATTTTCCTTATCCCCACTCTCGAGAATTGGATCTCCAGTCATCGGAAATCGATAACTGCGCATGTCGCTCTGTCCTCGTCTATCGACAACACCCCCTATCGCTCTCTTTATCCTTCGAGCACTCGTCGGTCAAGTCGTAACGCTAATATGACCGACTCGACGAATCTTCGACAGGCATGAGATTTTGTGAATTCTCAAAAATCAGCGTTTTGCCTAAATTTAAAGACAACACAACGTGACGACACAACTTGGGTACGCTCGAGGAGTTTTAGTCGAGTGTTGATGTCGAGGAAAATTTATTCTCCTGTCACATTATTTTGGTTAAGCAATAAGCAAATGACGCGCTAAACAATTTTTTAATTTATTATATATACGTGTTTCATACGTGATATGATAGAATTGCGTTCGTGTTTTAGAGTTCCACGGCTATGGGTTTTTTGACCAAAAGCCCAGTAACAAAAAAGTTTTATTTCTTCATTTTAAACATTTTGGAATTTTTTCAGATTTTTTTCGAATTTTTTTATCCGACGATGTTGACGATGATGATGAACATCATCGGAGAAAAAAATCTGAAAAAATTCCAAAATGTTTAAAATTCAGAAATAAAACTTTTTTTGTCCTTGGACTTTTGATGAAAGAACCCATAGTTTTAAATTACGGAAATTGATAGACCTGGAGTTCGACTAAAATCAACGAAAAAAAATTTCGGAAAAAAATCTGGAAAAAATCGAGTGACTAGAACAATCTCAGAGGCAACTTTTCACTTCTCTAAGATTTTTTTCTAAATGTGATAGTTTTTGTGTTACGCAAGAATTTCTGAATTCCGTCTTTTCTCGCCAAAAACATGATAACTTTTTCAAAAAAATCGTAACGGATTTTATAAAAAACGAAATTGAAGCTTGAGTTTTGCCTTTTCAAGATCCGGTCAAAGAAATTTAAAAAATTTCTACTGAAAACGCGGTCGCTTTGTAAAAAGGAAAAAAAGACGAAAAATGGTCGTTTTCAAAATGACGTCCTAGTCGTAAAAAAATCGCAAAAAATTTTTCAAAAAACAAAATAAAATGGGATTTCTCCCCTTCGAAAGGCCGTTTATTAAATTAATTTATCTACGTTATAGACGGAATAACATGAAAAAGAGTGTGGCAATTTTTTCCGACTTTTGTCCGGAAACTTTCCGATGGTAGTGTATATAAATCTGTTCGCTAAAAAATGTTTGTCCGCTTTTCAATCGAAAACGGCTGAACCGATTACAATGAATCTTTCACGAGATTAAAGAGCATGATTTAAAACCCAAAAATTCCCCTAGGAAAAAAAAGGTCGGGACAAGTACATTGATGGTCCCTCGTTTGCTGATAATATCAAAAAAGTGTAAAAAAAAATTCTATAAAAAAATCATGAACCTTACTGAAAGTGATTTCAAC
>JBBLXU010003706.1:0-59007 GCA_037893425.1 Campoplex nolae | reverse complement strand
GCATCTTACAGTGAAACTGTACGATTTGAGAGTTCAATTGTAAACGATTCAGGAAATTTCACTATCGTTTCCGACACGTATCTCCAATTTGTCTATGATAAAGCCGACCATCAGACTGCTACAATTGATGGAAAAAATACTTTCTATTGCATGGGTGGTATAATGTGTGTGACGCCCACATCTTCAGTTCAATTCAATAACGATGTTCCCCGCTTGTCAAGGACATTTTCAGAAGATGTTAGTGGCACGTTTGGTTTTCTGCCGTTGACTAATTACAAACATAACAAGCCATTCAAGTTGGATAGCTTTACGGTATGTAATTGGAATGAGAAAGCGGATCAAATTAATTTCTCAATCGATATTGGATTAATTGATTTAATCTATTTCTACGGAAAATATGCTGCATCAAAACAAACCCCAAACTGGCATGGGTTTATGAATAATTATCATGTCAATAATACAGATTTCAAAACTTCGAAAATAATTGCATTACCTTTTATAAAAGCACCGCCAAGCGAACACACGACCATTTTAACCGCACTTATAGATGCTAGAAAACGAGCAGATTCCAATAACCAAAAGCATTGCTTTGTTACTTTCGATTTGCCTTTATTCATGAAAGCGAGTGAGATCATAGCGTCAATAGATTCACAGAATGATGTACATGATTTACTGTCAGTTATTCCTCGTTTAGGGGGTTTCCACACAGCGATGTCATTCCTTGGATCTATTGGCGAAATCATGACCGGCAGTGGCCTCAAACAAGCTTTCTGCACAATTTTTGCTGAATTATCAGCCGAGAAAGCGTTAACTGGGCACGCTTTTTCTAGATCTGTGAGAGGCCACTTGTTGGTACAAGCTGCGCTTGCCGATATGATCTACCAGAAAATCGAATTAACTGATAGTGAGCGAAAACACTTGAATGATAGCCTTGAGAAAGTAGGAGAGGAAAATTTTCAAAACTTTTTGACCGACAGCATGATGATTAACATACTGCAGAAATTCGTCGCAGCTTTAGAGAACTTGGAGAAGCAAGGCCCAACTAATAAACTGTGGGTACAGTATTTCAAATTGATTTGTTTATTGCAAAGATTCATTGATGCAGAGAGATCAGGAAATTTCGACCTTCACATACAAACAGTTCAATTAATGATACCTTTCTTTTTTTCTTCCGGACATCATTTGTACGCGAAAGCTTGCTTACTATATGTCCAAAAAATGTTGAATTTGAGATCAGATATGGATTTCGTTGAATACGATAAATTTTGCAAACAAGGTTATTTTTCAATAAGACGATCCAATCGCTTCTGGTTCGGACTGTGGACTGATTTAACAATTGAGCAGGTGTTGATGCGGTCGATTAAATGTCGCGGAGGCTTAACCCATGGTCGAGGATTAACAGAAGCTGTAATTGGGAAATGGGTATTATCAAGAGCTGCTGTTCTAGAAGTAATAAATTCCATGGAATTATTTTGCGGTGTGACATTCGCCACTTGAGAGCAACATGTCGATAACCGAGTTACTCGAATTTCAAAAGACGCAGAAGATTTATCGAAATTAAAGCATTTCTTCACTATGTACAATCCATTTCCTAATACAGACAAGATTGTGGGAATTTATTCCGGAATGATCGGCGATTTGGACACTGTAAATTGTCATGAAGCATTTGGAATTGGAAAAGCTCTGATGGTAGATACTTCGAATAAAAAATTTACAGATGTAAAGTACAAAAGAAGCAGTAAATTAGTTCATTTGACTGCATCAAATTCGTCAATCAAGAATGTAAATAACGAAGACGTTTATATCTCACCACTACTGTTATTCCAGAAGATTGCTTTAAATATTGAAAGCCAGGAGGAGATGAAAGAGTACTGTAGCAATTATGAGCTGTCTCCGATACCGATGTCATTATTTGATGAACAAGGTATGCGCAAAACTACCAAATCGGCGTTTTATTCAAATTTCAATACCACTCAAGAAATTTTCACATCTGGAAGCATAACATACGTTGTCGATGGCGGCTTTTTCTTGCATAAATTGGTTTGGCAAAATAATACAACAATAAAAAGTATTATCAGTAATTATGTTTCATATGCAAGTAAACATTACACTAGGAACAGCTTTATCGTGTTCGACGGTTATCCCGATGATGAAACATTAACAACGAAATCCGTAGAGCGTTCTCGAAGAAAAATGAAAAATATTGGTCGCGAAATTACATTTGAAGAAAACACAATTATAATAAATCAAAAAGAATTTCTCAGTAACGAGAGGAACAAGTCGAAAATAATTGATCTGCTAAGCAATGCATTAAATACAGCTGGATTCAGAACAAAAATCGCTCCTGAAGATGCGGATAGATTGATTGTAGTTACGGCTATTGAAAACTCTCGTATCGATACTAAAACAACTGTAATAATCGTAGGTGAGGATATTGATTTACTTGTGATTTTCTCTCAACTGGCGCCAAACATGAAGAATATTTACTTCCGCAAGGAAGGTAAAGACGAAAAACACCAATTTTGTAGCAGTAATAGTTTCAAATACGAAAGATTACAGAACATTGTGGCATTCATTCATGCTTTTTGTGGATGCGACACAACGTCGTGCTTTTATAAACTCGGTAAGAGTAAATTAATCGAAGCGTTTTCATCGGAAAGTGAAATTGTAACACTTCTTCAATTGGCTTCATTTTTCTATGACGAACATGCAAATCATGATAGAATAACCGAAAGTGCATTCGATTTGATTCGGAAAATGTATAGCACCAAACAGAAAAGAAATTGATGGAAAAATCGAAGTCCTTCTCGTTGCATGATTTACGATATTTACATTTTAGCAAAGCTAAAGTTAAGAAAAAATTCTCTCTGGAGACTTTACCGCCGACAGAAGGAGCAGCGAAGCAGCACGCTTTTCGAGTTTACTATCAATTACAATGTTGGTTAGGTAGAACGCATCTGAAAGCAACTGATTGGGGATGGCAAGTAAGATCCAAGTGTTTAATGCCTGTAAAATCTACCGATCCACCAATCCCCAAAAAGTTGCTTCAACAAATATCATGTTCCTGTACTAAGAAATGATGCGTGAATACTTCGTGCAGTTGTCGCAAACACGGTTTGCGATACACTATGTGTTACAATTTAGAAATAAGTGAAGTCTCTGCGATATCTGACGATGAATGCGAGGAAAATGCTCACAATAATCAGATAATACAACTCGAAAACTTTTGTGAAAGCGAAAATTGTTCTGAAACGGCCTATGTCGACGAAAATTTTGATGATCCTATTTCAATACCTTCGAAAAAGAGAAAAATATTGTAAAATTTTGTATTTTTTTATTTTATTCATCCGAAATATGTGTAATAAATATTACGATTTTTTGTACATCCCATCCATACTGATTTTCTTCCTAAAAAAAATTCATCAAAAGTAACGATAATGTTTCTATAAAGATACAACAAAATATAGCGAAAAAAGTGGAATTATGCCCTCCTGAAGAAGTGGGGATAAAACTCGCCGGAGTACACAGAGCAGATGCTCCAATTTTTGGCGTCCTGTATACAACTTCAAAGACCCACGAACATTTCATTTGACTATTTATACTGCATGTATATGTATTTATGAAACGAAACGCTTCTACCTAGTTCCCAATTAAAAAAAATTTCATTACAATACAAAATATAGCGAAAAAAGTGGAATTTATGCCCTCCTATGCGTTTTTTCAGCGATTTGATTGAAAAATCGTGTTTCTCGGAACGAAATACCCCGGAATTAAAAAAATGAGTTCCGATATTCTTATTTGTTGCTGAGATATTCGAACGAAAAGATCATGAAATACGCGCGGCGCGAAAGTGGTGCTATATGTACTCGTTTCTCCAGGCCCGTTGCTCTCCCCCACTCTTCAACTACTCTCGCGCGCTCGGCCGTTTTTCGTCACATTCAACTCTATTTCTACCTAGTTTCTCGGCGTTTTCACGCAAAACCAAGATGAACGATTTGAAGTATGAGACTTCTACTTTCGAAATCGTTTTATTAAATTAAAATCGCATAATATCCGTCGCATTCATGCCTGCTGGAAAATTGCATAGTAAAAAATTGAAATGGCCACAGATTGAAAACTATGCATCGGACAGTGCCTGCTCTTCGCACACATGAAGTTTACATTAATAACTAGTACTAGCCGGAGGATTTACGCTACAACTCAAAAAATGACCGAGTTATGAATTTTTGAAAAAACTGTTTTTTTTCGGTTTTTTTCGATTTTCTCCTAAACTAACGGTCCGATTGAGTCGTTTGACCGCTCATTTTCTTCGTATTTTTATTCTCTACAACTTCTCTATTGATACCATCACGATTTGCGTGATAGTTTCCATTATATGAGCGAAAAACCAAAAAAACAGCGATTTTTCGCATAAAATTGTTAATAACAAAGCTGTTGGTTAAGATTTGGAGTGAAAAACATGTCACTAGATTATATGGAGCTATTCTCCAAACAATGGCCCAGCCGGTTTTCAGATAACACTTTTGTCATGGAAAAATTTATCTAGCTTGGCCTATTTCTGAACCTATGAACGGACGATTAGAGAGGCTACATGAATAAATGGTTTCGACGAACGAATAATCGAACAGACGAGTAAATGAAAAATCATGGGTGGACGAATATTTAAATTCGCCCAATGTACATATAGATGGAGCGTTCCTTCGCCGAGCTTACATTTCAAAACCATGCACGCCAAGTTTATGTGTAATATTTGCAGTGAATTTGTGCGGTACATCCATGTAGATACAATGCGTGCATTTGTACGCGTATTTGCGCTTTTCTATTTTATTGTTTTTTCGTTTTCTTTTTAACCTTCAGCTGGTACCGTTCAAGATGTGCATGAGTCCATGCAGAAACCCATTCACCATTCTTGGCTACGTTGGAATGATTTCATATATTTTTTTTTTTTTCAAGAATATTTGGAAGTGAATTTAAATGTAAAATCAAAAAAATATAGAATGGTTACTTTTTAAATATATAGACGAACAAGAAAGAGAGAGAGCGTACGCTGCGCCGTAAGAGAAGGAACGCGGCTGCGCGCGCTGTCTCTCTCGCCCGGCGACGCGCGGTAGAGGGGGTAGCCGCGTTCAGTGTAGAGTGTGACAAGAGAGCCAAGAAATGTCCACCAGTTCCGCAAAGGACGTAAGTCCAATGTAAACAAACTCAACTTACGCCCCTCTGTCTCTAAGAAAGGAAAGTCCCAAAATGATGGAATTTTAATCGCTAAAATTACATATCTCGGGATTGGCTGGACGGATTTAATTGCAACAAGGACCAATGGAAAGGGAAAAATCGAAAAAAAAATCGTCACCAATTTTCAGATTTTTTAATGAAATAGTTTTTCCGTGAGAGCCGTTTGAAAATCCTGTGGCGTCATAAAACGGGCATATTCGCGTATATAAGAGTGCGGCAGGGCTCGCGCTGGCTTTTTCTTTTACGCGGTAATTTTCTTTTAATTCTTTTAATATTTAGCGTTGAGCCGCTACCGCGTCTCTTGATTAATATTTGACGTTGAGCCGCTACCGCGTCTCTTGATTAATATTTGGCGTTGAGCCGCTACCGCGTCTCTTGATACGCATCCTCTCGGTTTTTTAATTGCTCAGGTGACCAGTCTAAAACTCCTGGTTGGCCGATGCAGTCGTCCGGAACGATGCCCACACTTATATAAAGACTATCAGAGACCAGGGAGCATCAGTATCGGAGCTCCTAACCCTAATGATGCAAACTGTGACGTTTGCGAAACGTCGGCTACACGCTGCTGAAACACTACAATGCATCCATCGGCACATTGAGGCATCCAAGCCTCAAACTTTTTCAACAGTTATGACCGTGAAAGTGTCAAAACTAAAATTATACGCAGTGTCGCAGAAATGTAAAAAATTAGAATAGCAGATCCAATGTAGCGAACCAAAATGTCAAAATTTCCTTGATTTCAATGTGAATCGGTATTCTTATGATTTTGGCATGAATCCAATGTTGCGGAGTATAATGTGAAAAATTTATTTGACAATGATCGGTCGGCAATTGAACTACTTACACTTGGAACGACGGTCGTGCGATGAGAGATGTTCTTAGATTTTCAACTTGAAGTGCTCCATTTGGTAAATAGGGATTTGAAAATCATTTCACCACGGTAATTGTGACATTTGGAAATTTTTATTTTTCAAAAATCATGAATAGAACTTTAATTGATGCTATGAAAAATAAGTCATGAAATAAATAAATTAATGACAATTGGTGGATATAATGATTTTGACTCTTTTTTCATACAACAGAATATAAGGAAGGTGTAAATCATTTGAGATTATGTCATCTGAAATTTTCGATTCTTCTTTGTTATAATAGAAGCGTAAAAAGAGTTATATAGTGAGACCGCTTACAGGCTAATGGAACTCGGTATGTGTAGGCTGTTGGTTTTGCTCAATTCAAATTTAAATGAAGAAACTTTGAGTCCGTCATCTTTTATCTCATCACAAAGTGTCTTTTTCAACGATTTCAACGATTCAACGAACGAGACAAAATGTATCTTGAAATCGCAAAAAAAATACACGCCTACGGTAAGCTGGTGGCTGAAAGGGAGTTAACCGCAGTTAAATGAGAAATTCACTTCTGGCGTCACTGTGTCTTCTACGTGTTTTGGAAAATAATACGAGCAGCCGTAAGTGATACCGATTTTTTCTTTTTGTTGGTTTTGATACTCCTCGTCGTACATGTGATAAATTTTTGCATATGCTTTCAGCATGTTGTGTAAACATAAATATGCCGCAATTCCGGGGATTATTGGACCTGTGAAGACCGATTTAGCTTTCTATTATTCAATATTCATAAAGTGCCCGAAATTCACGCAATACTAAGTTCATACTTACTGAACATAATACGTATTATGTTCATACTGAACATAATACGTTCATACAGTACGATTCCGATCTTTTACCACGTCAATTTTTACGAAAACCACGCGTTCCGCAGCATCGTCGCGTCAAACGATGGCCGAAATAACAGACGCCCACATAACAGCCACTATTCCTCTGTCGGAATCTGGTTCCGACTAGATTCTGCGGGGCAAAAAATAAGGGGAATGGTAAAAAAATATATAGAGGTGGTAAAAAATTCGGATCGTACTGTATGTATCATTTTGCCATTTTTGAATCACTCAATGGTAAATTGACCATATTTCTATTCATAAATATCTTTAATTGAAATTATTTACATTTAAAAACAACTCTATGTTCTTCCAGTATCCTTCGTTGAACAAGCGAATTATGGCGTCAATATAAATTAATTACCGGATTATTTTTCACATCGGCAAATTAAAAGACAATTCTAATGTCATGATAAAAGCTTCAGACGCCGACATTCTCGTCATTTTATTGGGTAATATCCATAAGTTTGCACATTTGCGCATATGGATGTCGAATAGGACATCAAGAAAAAACGATTACGATTGTACAAGTTTGACCGATTTGGCAAACGTTCTTGGGACAGGTGTGTGTACGCTTTGCCAGCTTTCCACGCATTTACAGGATGCGATTACACGGCGGCGTTCTATCGGAAAGGAAAAATCCGTCCGTTTCAAATGTTACAAAAAAATGAAAAATTTCAGACCGTTTTTGCTACACTTGATGACCCCATAAAAATTTTTAACGACGAGACAATAGAGGCAATTCAAGAGTACACTTGTCTAATGTACGATGTCAAAAATTGCACAAGTGTCGACTTAGCGAGATTGCAAATTTTTCAAAAACTCTATATGAAAAATATGAATAGCGACCACTTTCTGACAAGAGTTAAAGGGTTCGAGTCCAATTTAATTCCTCCGTGTTGGAAAACTTTGAAACAAAAAATCCTCAGGTCAAGCTTCATTAATCTAATGTGGCTAAATGCAACGGACGAGGTTTGCGTTAAATTTAACCCTCAAGAATGTGGATAGATTTTCCATGATAAGCTTGTACCTCTGTGGTATCAAGGAGATGCAACCCCAATGAGAGTAGAAGACATTGTGCTCATAGAACAGAGTGGAAGCAATGATAATGAGGATTTCGCGGTTCATAGTTCCGACTCTGAAACCGAATAAGTTTGCTTGTTTTTGTCAAAAAACGTCGATATTTTTCAAAAAAAATTTCTTTTCAGTGTATTATCGTAATTCTAATTATAAGATTATAAATGAATAAAAATGTTTGGTTTTCGTGTTACACAAACCCATCTTTTTCAATCCACGCCTTGACCGACCTGCTAAAAGATTATTTATTCCTTAACCCTTTGTGTCACGCTTTTTATTTTCAGTGCAATCGGCTTGAAATTTAGTACTCGGGGGTTTTCGGGGCTGCTCATTACGATTCCACCCTCAAATTTTCAAAATTCAAAATGGCGGATCCAATATGGCGGCCGAAAATGCAAAAATGAATTCAAACCGCATGATATTTGGTACTCGGGGGTTTTCGGGGTCGCTGGTTACGATTCCACCCTCAAATTTTCAAAATTCAAAATGGCGGATCCAATATGGCGGCCAAAAATGCAAAAATGAATTCAAACCGCATGATATTTGGTACTCGGGGGTTTTCGGGGTCGCTGATTACGATTCCACCCTCAAATTTTCAAAATTCAAAATGGCGGATCCAATATGGCGTCTGAAAATGCACAAATGAACTCAAACCGCATGATATTTGGTACTCGGGGTTTCCGGGGTCGTTGATTACGATTCTACTCTCAAAATGTCAAAATTCAACATGGCGTATCCGATATGGCGGATAAAAATTTACAAAACGGTGTAAATATGATGAAAATGTATATTTTTGGATTTTTGGGGTCGCTGATTATGATTGCCCAATAAAATATCCAAAATTCAAGATAGCGGATTCAATATGGCAGATTGACATTTGAAAAACGATCGAAAAATAAGAACATGTCAATCCGGTGACTTGCTAGGTTCATTATTTTATATTTATAGTTAGATTTACGAAATTTATGATAACGGAAATAAAATTCGACTCGACTCCGTATACACAAAAAATGAGAAAAAAGCTACAAAAAAACATAAAAAGAACAAAAAAAACCAAAAAAAAACGAAAAAAAATTCAAAAAACAAAAAAACAAAAAAAATGGAGACAACAGCCGCCACGTCCTTGTTGGTGTCTCTGTTTTTGACTGAGTGCGGAACTTTATGCAGAAGATTGTCAATTCTAGTGGAACCGCGAGTGGCGACCAATTCTTATTCTTGAATACACGACTGATGCTGCGAAACCAACAAAAGTTCAAAAATTTGGTCAAAACTGCTTAGAAAATGATTATGAAACACAAAGTTCACGAAAAAAGCGGTCACGCGACCCCAAAAATCCCTGAGTACCAACTTTCGCTTTCATCAAACGATTTCTGCATTTTTAGTCCGCTATATTGGATCCGCCATCTTGAATTTCTATGGTTTGATTGAAGATTTATAATCGGTGACCCTGAAAACCCCCGGGTACCAAATTTCGCTTTCATCAAACGATTTCTGCATTTTTAGTCCGCTATATTGGATCCGCCATCTTGAATTTCCAAAGTTTGATCAAAGATTTGTAATCAGTGACCCCGAAAACCCCCGAGTACCAAATTTCGCTTTCATCAAAGGATTTTTGCATTTTTAGTCCGCCATATTGGATCCGCCATCTTGAATTTCGAAATTTTGAGGGCGGAATCGTAATTAGCGACCCCAAAAACCACCGAGTACAAAATTTTGAGCTAATCCCACGTAAGGAAAAATGTGTACTTTGAAAAGTTCCGGAGATAATGAATTTTATCTAGAGCCATTGCGATTTGTTAAGGTTTGTTTACGTGCATAAACAAAATCATCCATGATTTTAAATTATTGCACATTAATTCTCACTTATGAAAATATGACTGATGCGGAAACACCAAAAAAAAATTTTTAATTCGTCCAAAATTACTCAAAAAATGGTTCTAAAACAGGTGGCACGCTGAGAGTGCCACCATGGCACAAAGGGTTAATAAAATAAGAATAAAAAATAAAACTTTTTTATTATTTAACGCTGAACCAAGATTTTCTAACGTTTTTTCATTAACCACTTCGATCTTCTGCAAAATAAAATAAATTGATATTGACGCCATAATTCGCTGGCAAAAAAATTTGCAGTCAAGGCCAGGGGTGGCAACCTTTTTGTTTATATTCGGCAACATTCGATCTACAATTTAAAAATAAAAGTATTGGTAAGTACGATGCGGGTAGTTAAATTGCGATCGAAATTGGGACCTCGAAATCGGGTAACTCGGGGCTGGCTGACAGCTGTTTTGGTCAAGGTCAGAAGTGGCAACCCTGTTTTTTCTTGTTCGGGAAGGTTCAAGCTTCGAATTAAAAAAAAAAAAATATCGTAAGTTCGATCCGGGTAGTACACTAGGAAAATGGGTCACACTTAGAGGTGGCTGCCGCAGCCCCTGACAAAGTGAGGGGTGGCAACTCGGTTTATCCTTAAAGTGCTTAACTTCCCCTATCGATTGGCACTAATTTTGATCGTCAGTTTTATCCGGGTAGCAGGCCCCTGAAAAATTTACCGGAAGTGGCCCTTTTTTCGACCCTTTGGTCAAGATTCAGGGTTTATCATGTCCGGCAACCCTATCACCACTACATTCGCCATCGAATCGTACACAATTTGGCCGTAAGTCCGATTCAGGCAGATATTTCGCAGTGGGCTCTCCTACTAGAAGATCCCAGTGAGAGATCGTGACAAAGGGTTGGATGCCTTTGGCCTCAAGGTCATCCAACAAATTGTTGTAGTATTGAATCCCATTTCGGCTGACTTTATTTGCAAAACCGGTTGGCAGAATTCGGGGACAACTAAGAGAATCCGGGGACTCCGAGATTCTTCAAAATTGTAATATCCTCTTTATACTTGTTATAAGCATCACAAGCTACGTCTCCGTCACTTTTATTTTGAATAGTTGGTGGTTTTTCATGAATATAACGGTCCCATACATTTACACCTTTGTCACTAGCATTCCAACCACCCTCGATTTGATACGAGGATGTTGCTACTCCCAGCTTGAATTCTGATGGGAATTTCATGTACTGATCAACATCCTTATCTGTTTTGAAAAATAGTGCACATATATTATATCTGGTCAAGCAAGACCACACCATTCCTGATCATATTATCCCCACCCCTAATATTCCGTGGTAAATTATCCCTGTTTACTAAATTTTCCCATGCTATCGTATTCCAAATGAAAGTAACCTGCTATATGTATTGGGTACTATAGTATCTAACCCTGCACGGATCATGTGGGTCATTTCTGACCCAAGCTAGTTTTTCCTACTTAAATATCTTTTGGATCTTTCCTTCCCTTGCGCTTGGTTCAGTCTTGGTCCAGCAATGCCTGTTTAGAAAACAGCGAAGCGAAATCTTGGGTGGGTCAAATCTGACCCATATATGATTTCGGGTGGTAGTATTTTGTCAGCGTCAGTTAATCATGTTTTATAGCACAATGTGACCTAAACCCGCACTTGCCTATTTCTGCACGGTGCGTAAATGAATTAACCACTAAGTTGCCTATTTCTGCAAGGTGCTTAAATGAATTGACCAACTTCACTCATGTAGAAAAAATACAACAAAACATATTTAAATGTCATTTGAAGCTTGAAAATTTACAGCAAACAAATGACAAATTAGGGATAGGTTAGCGATTTCCAGTGACAGCCAAAACAAAGAGAAACGGTCAGCTATAATTCCTTTCGCGAAAATCGTATCTTTTGGTCAAAAACGGCCAAAATAATTGACAGCATTAAAAAAAAAAAATGTTTGGAGTATCGCCCAAAAAATTCGTGCGTGTTTTCACAAGAAAATATTTCTAAGTTTTTGAACGAAGCACCGGACGATTCATATTTATGCGAAAAGGTAAGTGAAACTTCAATAATTTACGTAATTTAATTTTTACTGTGACTCCAATCATTTATCGTAAAAACTTATTTCCAGGTGGCTCTTATCTTCGGGATTTCTGGGGCATTGCGCCGAGAAGAGTTTGTGAACATCACCGACAGTGATGTTAAAAAAGTAGAGGACAATGTTCTTCTGGTTCAAATGCAGCGACACGGAGGCTGGAAATCAGCCACAGTTGCTTTTGGATATATCGCGGACTCCATAAAAAATAAAAGAAAGAATATGTGAGCAAATTACAAACGGAATGGACATATCGAAACGACCGAGAGACAACATCGTTCCTAGGGAACCAGAGCCAGAACCATCGACTTCCGGGGTCAACGTGGGTTAAGACGCTCCAAAAGAAAATAATACCGTTCCAGCCTCAAGTGCATTTTCATCTCGCACCCCTTCCACTCCGATCGAAACCAAACAAACAAAAGGAGCTTATTCGTATCATCTGGACATAGGATTACATTTTCAGAACTTTACTGAAGAGGAAGAGCCTGCTCGACCGAATTACACGTTTAATAATTGCAATATAACCATAAATGGCCGTTGCGGCAATGTTGTCTTTAATAATTGCACCGTCACCCAAACGTCCACCACCGAAAATAAAAGTGTGCAGACTGAGGAAAGCGATTGCTGAATTAGTGTGGTAGCTGGATTCTTGTTTCAATTATATGAGTATAAAAAATAAAGCACATTCCCGTTGTATAATCTATTGTTATACCAATCAAGAAATAAACATTCATGGATACTTTGAAATTTTATTCTGTTGTAATAGTATCTGATTTTTTTCTTTTAAAATACATTTTTAAAATAGTAATCTGAAGCGGCGGTGGGGGGGGGGCTGCGCCCCCCGAACCCCCCACCCGTGCCGGTCCGGGGCGAGTTTATTAATGCACGGTGTTTACTTCACGCCGTGCAGTAATGAACTACTTAGGTCACGCGTATCGTAATGTACTATTTTATACTTCTTCAATATCAAAATTCAATACTTTATTTTATAATGGAAAATATATGATTTTATGGTAGTATCGATACCCGACGATACCCTACTCTCAGATGACGAAATGAATATACGTTTTTGGCAATTTTTTCGTGAAACAACTTTTGTTTAAAACTATGTTTTTTGTAAATTATTGAAAAAAATAAAAATCCAACGCCTATCAAATCGATAAAACCTTAGATTAGAATCAATACAGAGTATCCCAAAAAAATTTCACATTTTTTTCTCTCTAAATACGTGAGATATGAGCTGCAGGACAGATATGACCCAAACGATTCAGGGTGCCAGCAAAATCCATATGATTTGCGCAGGGTTGACATTTTTGTGGGAGCATTTCTTGCGAATCGTTGTTTTTTTCCATTCATCTCGATAGCTTCGATGTTTTTGATACATACGTCGCTCACGAGGTATTGAGAATATTTCGTTTGGTACCTAGCAGCAGCGGGGAAATTTTCGAAAAAATTACTGATATAATTTTATTCTGCTGATACCGGGTGATGTTATAATTAAATACCAAGCGTTTATTGGTCGGGATTCGAGTCAAAAAAACGACCACTCCAATTTTTAGATTTTAATCTCGTATACGTCTTTCTCTAAAAATCGCTGTAAATATTATTTTCATTACTACTTTCAAATTACAGAAATTTATGGAGGTGATTTTTGATACTATTTTTCCAGCAATAATCCCAAAAACGCAATGAATAACCGACATTTGAAAGGAGAAAAATTAAGGTCCATTTGACTTCCGTTTTTTTTTCACCTGCACGGTTAGACCACGTTTTCACAAGTAATTTTTTTATATAAGTTTCTTCGCCAGCCCTTTTTTTGATAGCTTCAGCTTCAATTTCGTTATCATTAAAAAACCATGCCTGGCTTTTTAATTCTGGAATTGTTTTTGGAGTATTTTGGTAAGGAAACCTTCAAATTGTGTTCAAATTGGAAAAGAATGAAAGAATACGATTTCGATCACTTATTATATCCATCGAATTTCATTGGCTCATCGACTTATATTGGACCAATAATTATATAGAAAACATACCATGGTAATATACATGCTGCTTGACATTTTAACCTCAAAATATTATCTATGGAATAAAGTTGAAACACGTGGAAAATAAAAATGCTGTTCTCGAGGTATCAACTTCGGATTTTTTTAAAAATAATTATTTTTGATTTCATGATAACAAATTTGTTGATTTATTTAGCGAAGTTCGCGTTCTTGACTTCCAAGTGCCACCAAAAATGGAAAAACCGACAGAAAAGAATCATCGGCGATATATCGAGAAACAGCTCCCTCTAATAAACGAATTTTGATTTTTTTGGTTTCAGATAATCCAGTGACGAGTTACAACGTTCACTGTAAAACAACTTTATTTTCGAGGTGCGAAGAAAATTCTTGAAAATATGCTTTTTTTTTACCGAATTAACCTTACTCCCCGTTAAGAACTATATGTCTCGCTGCAGATAAAGACATGAGCGCGATAGTAATAAAATTGAAAAAAAAAAAAATAAAGTAGAGTTCCAAAAACTTACCGAACACTTGAATAAAATAAATACGTAAACATTTAAATTATTCTCTTCATGATGCGATGGAATTTATTACTATGGTAAAAAATCGTCGATGAAAAGTGCAGTCGAAGTCTCGAAAGTTGTCGATTTTATGGTGAAAATTTGTGATATACATTTGTGACGTTTTTTATTTGTGCATAACTGCTTGCAGCATGATCAACTTGTTCTTAATTTAAAACAAGGAATATTCGTGCACTCAACTAGCGATACCACCGGTTGTGAATATGTAGTGAAGTAATCTACTGTATAAATTTACATTATATTTTTTCTGTGTCAAGAATAAATATAAAGTATACATATGTCGCAGTTTATATCATACAATGGCCATATCTTTTTAACGATAAAACTGTGCCTAGAAGAAAGCGAGGTGATTACGATCATCTAAGGGAAATTGGCTTGAATTCATTCATATTATATAATTATAAATAGTATATTACATACCTAGGCCAGAAAAATAAGAGAAGTCTCAGATCACATGTAATTGTTGGCCGAGGCGAAGCCGAGGCTGACAAACATGTGGTCTGAGGCTTTACTTTTTTTTGGCCGAGGTGTGTATACTATTTTTCTGCCCTCCGGCCGGAAAGTGGCAACTTTCGGGCCGCTGCGCTAAACGAAGTTGCCACATTCCGGCAACGTCGGGCAGAAATAGTATACGATTTTTCTGCCCTCCGGGTCGAAGTTGCCACAAAATAGTATACACACCTCGGCCAAAAAAAAGTAAAGCCTCAGACCACATGTTTGTCAGCCTCGGCTTCACCTCGGCCAACAATTACATGTGATCTGAGACTTTTCTTATTTTTCTGGCCTAGGTATGTAATATACTATTGTTTTTAAAACTCTACCGGATTGTAAGGGATCACAAACAATGGTGTGTGGCGAAATCTGACCAAAATCGATAACTTACTTCTTGAGATATTTTCAAAAAACGGTTTGAGAGTTGAATCGGACCAATTCGAAAGCTGATCGAATTTGGCGAGAGCGATATATCTCTGTTTCTTTCGAACCGGTCAATCTATGTGAATTGTCCATTGAAGGAACACATAAGGCATGTTCAAAACGTTTCGAAACTGAAGTGAGAGATAATTTGTAAGCACATACAAAAAAACGTATTATTCGTTCAAAAAAGAATCAAATATTGTATATGAATTTTTGTTTTGCCTTTATATCAATGAATTTATCGAAAATTAGCAAGAGAAAAGGTAATATCCAAAACCCCAAAAACCGAACACTTTACTCTATGAAAGAACACTCTCTGCCCATTTACCGAACACTCATAATTCACAACATAGCTTTTACTGATAAGTACCTACCTACTAGTTTCATTTAGTTGTTTTCAGTTTTACAAAGTAATCAACATCAATACATGAAACTATATTGTAATAAATATTGATTTATTTAAAAATAATGTGATTATATGTATAGTAATCCGTTGATGTTCTAATGTTTGTAATGTTTTTTTCGTTACTATGCGGTTCTTGTTTTGTTTTTCTTTTTATTCTTAATTTCGTCTTTTCCTGTGAGATATTGCTGTCTTATTCAATGTTATCTTTCCAAATCTCGCAGCTTCAATAGCTTCGCTCATGTCACTTTTGTCAAAATTATATCGGTGAAACAGTTTTTTTTTCGAACTCATTTAATTTTTATCACTCGACTCGTTTTCGTCACAAGATGCTATCCGCAAATAATACTTGAAGAATTATGAAGTAAAAATGTAATAGATAAAAAATGACTACGAAATTAATAAAAATTTGTTGGAAAAAGATTAGGGAACCTAACGGGAAGAGGTGAGAAAACTTGACCCTATATATGAACACTCGGCAATGTATCATTGTTTTCTTCATTTAACAGTTAAATACTGGTTAAACTTAAAGAGTCAACAGTTTTACACTTATTGGAACCAAAATTTCCCGTTGATATTATTTTTTTTTATTGAAAAAGTAGTGACAAATTACAAAATTTCGAGACCGGGTCTGTTACTACGATTGGCCAAAACACGATCTAGTTGAATATATATGTCGGAAATCGATATGAAAGATAACTTCAAGCATAAGATGACTTGAAGTACGAAAAGGACCAAATGATATCTTGCGTCGAGCGTTGTTTCAAGAAATCGGAATGTTATCTCGGGTTGAATTATCAACAGGATGAAAATTGAAATAAAGAACGCTTGGATGAAATCGACAGTCGTGATTGGGAAAGAGCCAGCTCGACACGTCGCGATCATCACGCAATTATTAATTAAGTCGTGTACAATTATATTTTTATTCGATTGAGTAAAATGGACTATGATAATTCTCGTCGAGTGCCACCTCCTTTCCGCGGTTTCCCCTCGACATATATATATTTTTACATGTAGAGCTATGCATATATCACCAGGGTAAGACTCAAAGCGGTTGTAAACATTGTTAACATTTCAATCAAAAATGAATACTTCACATAAGGTTGCAATTAAATGAAAATATTCGCTTTTGATAACTTTGTTCTTTTAATAGCGGGGGTTCCGCAATTGGACAGTTCAGTCTAAAATCGCGAAAAATCCAGTGGTGCGTTTGAATCGGACGTGATTATATATATGTGTAGATTTAATGACTGTGACCGATGCGCTAAATATTCTGTATAAATGGCGAGCATTGTAAATAAATTAATATTTCTATATAAGCAAAACCAAGTTGATTATTTTGAAAAAAATCGCAGAATTCCAGCAGAAAATCGCAGACACGTTCCAGCAATCTAATCATTGAGCTGTAATAATTTAATTTCTGTCACATATTGTCAAACTTACCCAAAATATGAAGTTTTGCGTTACAAATTCAGAGTGCAAACGAAAAGCATTCGTTGACGCTATAAATGCTTATAAAAAATGGTAAATGAAAAAGTCGTAGAGATGATGTATGAAACTTGTCCTGCAAATGTTCGGATTCTCTTGATCTTGAGAGTGGTCGATTTCGGGAAGTTCGCGCGTCTGAATCAAGCGTTTGAACCATCCGTACGACAGTTTGGGTGTCCTGGGTCTATCGGGTTGTTGAAAATTGACGCTTACAAGACCAAAACGTTCGTTATATCCAGCGGCCCATTCAAAGCTGTCGAGAAAACTCCAAACGAAGTACCCTTTGACGGCACACTTATCTCGATTTATGGCTAAAAGCATTTCTTGAATATAATCGTGAAGATATTGAATTCTCTGAGTATCGTTGAGACTGGTCCCATTTTCAGAGACTCCATTTTCGAGTATATAAATCGGTGGATTGTTGTAACGATTTTTTAGTTTTCTTAGCAAATGCCCGAATCCTTGAGGGACGATTCTGAGCCAAGCGGAGAAAGATTGAGGCCAACTTGCGTTAAAACTCTCGATAATCCCGTGGTCCCTATACCAAAGAGTGGTGTTCGACTTTGGTGCTGGTTCAGTAAGCCGTGAAGTGTAATGGTTGAGGCCCATGTAATCGGCACTGCCTTTTATGTAATCGATCTCATTCTGAGTAAATACCGGGAGTCTCGATCTCGGATACCCTTCCAATTTACTGTTCTCACCAATTCGTTTTTTCATCACTTCCGGATAATCCCCATTTTCCGAGAATATCGGATCAGCCGCCCAACCGCAGTTAAATGAGAAATTCACTTCTGGTGTCACTGTGTCTTCCACATTTTTTGGAAAATAATGTACGCAACCAAAGGTGATACCGATTTTTCCTTTTTGCCGGCTTCGATATTCCTCGTCGTACATATGATAAACTTTTGCATGCGCTTTCAGCATGTTGTGTAAACATAAATACGCCGCAATTCCGGGGATTATCGGACCTGCAAAGACCGATTTAGCTTTCTATTATTCAATATTCATACAGTGTCCGAAATTCAGAGTACTAAAGTACAAATGTATCATTTCTCCATTTTTGAATCACTTGATGGTGATTCTAACATACCTCTATTCCTAAAGTGAGTTTCATTCTGAGCCCTACGGAAGACGGACAAATCTCGAGTATAAAAAGCGGTGTGACTTGCTTCCACTGTTCAAACTAGTTTTTTATCACTTGGCAATGAGACGCTGTCGCGTCCACCTCTACATATAAACTTATCTTTATTCCAAAATAACTCTATGCTCGAGAATCATTCGTACTTGCACATGGGATTTCTTTATTATTTACATATCAAAAATTTCACACCGACAGGTCCATCGGTGTGCCAAATTATTACAATATTTATACTATATGGTTATTGCACACCGATTCGACCTAGGAGTGACCCTTCACCTCTCCGATTTTGACCACGATTTTTATTGTTTTGTTGGATCTCTAAAGAGCACTCAGAGTTTTATTTCAGATGTTGACTTACGAATAACCTTATAAACAAATACACCGTAATCCCAAATTCGAAAATGTGTAAAAAACTACGAAAATCCTGTTTCTGAAAAGAAATTGAAAAAACTCCTCCAAAAAATTACATACACGATCTGCTGTGCTTAATATCTATACTATTCAATTCGACCACTTTTTAATATTTTTTTCTATACTAGGCGATTTAAGCGATAACTTTTGTCTAATGTTATTTTGAATTATGGAACAAACCTCAATATTATTCAAATCGTTCGTTGAATTTGAAAAAATAAATTATACATAAAAGACTATTCTTCATCAATTGCTGGCTTGTCAAGAGGGAATCTGAGTTGTCATAGGCATATGAAAAACCAGCTGACATTGTAACATTTCAGAGTAGATACAATAACTTCAGAGTCGTTCTTGGACTACGTGTAATGATATTGCGAACCAATCAGAATCGCGAAAAAGCGATGACAATAAATAGCTAATTCACGCATGACAACTCTACTTTATGAAAAAGGATGAGGTAGTATAGTATTTATTAGTGAAAAGGTGTGATAGAAAAAGCTTGCAGCTGTTCTGGATTTTTTTCCTAATTATTTTCGATAATAGATTTTAAACAACAAAACTTTGGCTCAGCGTTCACAATTTTTTTTTGTGAGAAACGGAATTTGCGTGATTTTTTCAGATTTTCAAATTAGGGCTTACGGTGTATTCGTTTATCCCTCTTCAGAGGTACTAAAAGCCATAAAAAATTGCGAACAAAATGGTAGAAATGAAGGGGCAATCCCAGATCGAATCGGCGAGGAATGCCTCATATTTATTATATACTTTGATTACAGTATAATGTACCGCATGAATAGAGATGTGAGAGTATATAACTCAAAATGCACAAAGGTTTTTCGTCCATATTGACATGAATGGAGATGTTTATAAACATTACGTTTATTTCAATGGGAACAATGTTATTTTTAGAGATATTCACAATAGAGTTATCGTTGAAAAATAAAGAAGTAATACACAGATCTGCAGTACTGCTTGTATGATCAACCCTATAAATTTAAATATATGGGGCATTCTATGCGAATTCCGACTTTTTTTCGATTACCCGTAACTTGGCGAAAAAGGATAGGCAGTCATATGAAGTATAAAAATATGAATATACATAAATAATCTTGATAAAAATAAAAACCGGGGAAAATGACTGCAACAAAAAGCAACAACGAAGTAACCGAAAAGGAGTCAGAAAAATTCACAGGACCCGGAAAATACAGGTCTTGTTGTAAACTAATGTGGCATACAAAAACAAACTTCACTACCGAATAACCTATGAATGACGAGTCTTTGCCGGGGCGGGATATGCTTCATGTCTGCAGTGAAATCAACTAAATGATAATAAGAATTTCATAGAACATATGAAATTTCCCACAAATTATCTTTTGGGTCTTTTAATGTTTGAAAGTTTAATCTTGAGGAATTATTGAGTTTCAAATAACTAAAGCGTTGTTCAAGTTGAATTCACGGCCAACTTATCGAGGATTACCCTATAGAAAAAAAAGTGGGAATTTACCATGATTATCACAAAACGATTAGTTGGCCATTAATGACACCGTGTTTAATAAGTGCACTGTTTCATAAATGTCAATTAGAAATGATTCATCAGCACAGTAGGATCTCATGAAGAAACCGTATTAAGAGTTATCGAGCGATGGCATACACAGCGCCAGGTGCCAAAAAAGCAAACTAAAATTTTATTCTACCGGATTTCGTCGCGAATATTATGATTACGCGAATATAAAAAATATCAAAAAATTCGGTTTAATTACCCGGTTCCGGCTGTGCTCCTTTTTCAGAGATCAGATAAAATCGACCAATCTCGAGTATAGATACGCTGCACGTCTTGCCTTGCCTGTTCGAACATTTTCTTTTCAATACTTGGCGTCAAGACGCTGCCGCGTCTCTAGATCTCTTATCAACACAATAAATTAACAAATATACACGAGGCGCTTTACTCGCGCCATGACAGCTTTTTCGCCAGAGTCACAATAATCATTTTATTAAAAATTGAACACACATTTGCCACAACTGAAGAGACCGGAGCCGGATTCACGCCACTTCCCTGGACATTACGAAATTTATTTATTGCGATTTCAATAAAAACTCAAGGAAGAATCCAGTAGAATACACACGAGGCGTCTGAGGTGTGTCAGCGACTATATTTATACTATATATAGATATATTTTACTATGAGAGGCGCCACCATCGATTTTTAGTTGGTCTCGTGAGCTCGATGACTATTAAACTTTTCGAATCAGATTCCGTATATTGTACATGCTTAGACAAATAAAATTTAAATAAAGCGTTTAATGTAAAAAATACCTGGAGCAATTTTTGGTTCCATGTGAGAAAAAACGCAGCTGTTCATGGGCTCATTTATTGTTACAAACATCTTAATGCGGTCACCCAGCTCGTTGAAAACTACTCGTGCATAATCCGCAAACCATGTGATCATCATTTCATTCGTCCATCCGCCCATGTCGGCAAGTACTGCTGGATGATCCCAATGATAGATCGTGACAAAGGGCTCGATGCCTACAGCCTGGAGGTCATCCAACAGATTTTTGTAGTATTGAATTCCATCTCGGCTGATTTTATTTGCAAATCCGGTTGGCAGAATGCGAGACCAACTGAGAGAAATACGGTAACAGTCGACTCCGAGATCCTTTAATATTGTAATATCCTCTTTATACTTGTTATAAGAGTTGCAAGTTACGTCTCCGTTGCTATTATCTCGAATATATGGTGGTTTTTCATGAGCATATCGGTCCCATACGTTCACACCTTTGTCACTAGCATTCCATCCACCTTCGATCTGATACGAGGATGTTGCTACGCCTAGCTTGAATTCCGATGGGAATTTCATATACTGATTAACATTCTCGTGGGTTCTGAAAAACGGTATTATTTTCCCAGTCAATCGAGACCACACTTTCACGGACCACATTATCTCTACCCCAAATGTTTCGTGATCAGGATATACTTGTCTACAAAATGTTGACGTGCTACCAAATTCTAAACGATAACAACCTGCATTTGGATAATATCCTGAAAAGAATCCATCATAAACTACACAGCCTCATTAGACTGATTCAAACAAATTTTTTTTTCACCCGTGTTATTCCTCTAGGTGTTGATGAAAAAAAAATTCTGTTGAAAAATGAGCTCATAATTGCTCAATTTTTATAGGTCACTGTATTGGTTTTTGTAAATAAAAATTTATTTTTCGATTTGCTAAGATGTGACAAAGACGGAGTCTAGGAGACGTGGAGCTAGTAAAGCTAATAGAGTTTCAAAAACTTACCGAACACTTGAAGAAAGGAAATATGTCAAAAAAATAAAAATAATTTTCTTCATGATGCGATACAAACAATTACTATGGTAAGTAATTGTCGTTGAAATGTACAGTCGAAGGTTTGCGATTTGTCGACTTTATGAGGCAAAATCGTTAAATATATTGAGTGATTATTTTTTAGTGCATTCCTGCTTGAAGTATGATCGACTTATTTTCAGTTTGAAAGGGGAACTATTTTTGTGCTTAACTGGCGATACCACTGGGTGTGAATATGTAGTGGGGTAATCTACTGTATAAATAACGTATATATTTTTTTCTGTGTCAAGCATAAATATGGACTATATGTATATCACAGTTTATATCGCTAACCATGGTTGTATCTTCCAAATGATAAAACTGTGTTTACCTCCGAATACTTAATTTTTGTTTCGGTCGATAATAAAATTTTTTTGTTGCATTTCACATTTTTTGTCATTTTTCAATTATACGTGCATGGCCTTTTCGGTTTAACCTACCTACCTGTATTTTTCGTACAACAATTAATTAGAAAACAAAATTGTAATAATTTTTAACGGAAAAAAAATTTCCCGAAATCATGAATAAAAAAGATTTTACTGTCAACAGGACGCATCTGTGCAAAACCTGTAATTTGAGAAACCGAATTATTTTGCAAAGGAGAAATAATCCAAAGTATTGGTGGAAAAACAAAATGTGCAAAAAAAATGCTTGAAACCACTAAATCGATGACCTGCATTCGAAACACTAAAAAACAAAGGATTTTCCGTTATATCGCATTTTATGAGAACTTCAAAGCTATAGAAAAAAAAATTTATACTAGATCCATTATGTGCGCAGAACTAAATGGCACCGCGTGCCAGTGTAATATGAAAATTTTCATGGTCGAAATATTATACACGCAAAGGCACGAACATCCCGACAATTTATTTACGTTCAATAATTTGAATATTTATAATTTGATAGTTTTTTTTTAAGGTAAGTTATACCACAGCAATGCTATAAAAATAATTTTTCTGTCCTCCGGCCCGAAAGTGGCAACTTTCGGCCCGCTGCGCGGGCCGAAGTTGCCACATTCCGGCTGCGTCGAACAGAAAAATCGTATACACACCTCGGCCAGGAAAAAGTAAAGCCTCAGACCACATGTTTGTCAGCCTCGGCTTCGCCTCGGCCGACATGTGATCTGCGACTTTTCTTATTTTCCTGCTCTAGTACTAAAAATTGGAAATACATTTTTCGCTACTTTTCATTCTGTTTTGCAATTAGTGACTACTGTCTAACTTTCAACTCCCGTAAAATGAGCCTGATCTTCATACGGACGGGGTTTGGACCCATAGTGCATATGATATCGAATTCAACCCAAATACGATTGTGAAAGGCAGCTCTGGTAGTTTTTTTTGCGCGGATTTACAATTCGCTGCTAGGAACCGATAAAATTTTATTTCTTCACTCGCGGATCTCAATTTTGCATGATTTTATGCAAGAACCAATTTTCCCTTCACGTGGCTTTTTCATATAAGACAACGATTGACTGACCATACGAAAATGCGAATTCTGACCGCCATGAGCGCCCTACGTTCTAGCCAGACGCTATAGTATGGCATTGCACACAGCGAACAATGAGATACATATGAGGTATTCCACGTCAAACCGGCGGACTTTTTCCCTGACCCTCGCCGATTTGGTTAATTATTTTTTATACGATTATATGAAGTCTAAAAGACACCCTGGATTTTTTTCAGTTTTTTATGAACAGCCATTTGGAAAAAAAAAAAAAAATCCAAAAAAAGCCGCTTTTTAAAAATCTGGAAAAATTCCTAAAAATCGCTGATTATATGCCAAACATTTTAAGCTACCACCCGTAGTGGAAATACGATTTTTTCTGTGTTTTTATGAGCTATTGAAGTTGAAAAAATTCTCAAAAAATCAAGAACCACTCATTCCGGGCCAATAGTTGAATATTTTCGTACCCAAACATTTTTTTGGGATATTTCAGACCAGTACAAAACGAAAAAAATTGAGCCAGGCAAAAAGTTGAGGTTTTCATTCAATAGTTTTATTCAATTTTATCAAATAATATGTGAATCTATTTTTTTCCAACTCTAGAAAAAGATCCTTCCATGGCCGGTGTAATAGCTTCAAATATTGTACGTATAATCTCATTATATTGAGAATTCGTAACTACTAGCTGATCAAGATCCATATTTTTCATTTGATTGTTCGAAAATTGTGACGAAAATTAGTTTTAGGTACCCAAATTTTCAATTATTGGGCCAGAGTAAGTGTTTTTTTGGCATTTTTTGAATTTTTTCAACGTCATTAGCCGATTGACACACAGAAAAAATCGTACTTCCACTACGGGCGGTAGCTTAAAATGTTTGGCATATAATCAGCGATTTTTAGGAATTTTTTCAGATTTTTAAAAAGGGGCTTTTTTTGTATTTTTTTGGTTGTTTTTTATTTTTTTCAAATGGCATATAAAAAATAATTAACCAAATCAGCGAGAGTCAGGGAAAAAGTCCGCCGGTTTGACGTGGAATACCTCATATACAATATCGATACCAGGATTTTGTGTGTTGACACACTGTGGAATATTCAAATCTTAAAAAGTTATGCGCGTCAACACACTGTATAGTGCTGCTCCCCTATGTAGGGTGCCGCTCTCCCGAACTAATCCATGTTCGTGTTCCGTCCGCTATGATCGTACCGCCTGAGGGCGCTGATCGGAGCCAGTCTAAATGAAACGTACATACATATGGGGCATTCCACGCCAAATCGACCACTTTTGAACCCGACTCCTTTTGATTTGGCAGAAACTTTTTTATCCTTTTCTATGCTACCAAAGGAGTTTTTTTAGAATTTTTTCAAATTTTTCACCCGACCTAGAAAAAATTATAAATTTTTCAAAAAAATGGCGGTATTTTTGTTCAAAGTGACATAACTTTTTCGAAAACTGACTTATTGGGACGTTATTTTTTTCAAAATTTTTGTATTTGATTGTACTTTCCAGAAAATAAAACCAAAAGGTCATACGAATTCATCTTCATCGTTTTGTTTGAGAATTTAAGAAAAAAAAAACGATAATTTTGGGATGATAGCTATTTTTATTTATTTTTTTCTTTTCTTCATAAGAAACTTTAACTTTTTCTACAAGTTCTCTGAAATTTTCAGAGTGGGATTTTTTCGCCTTCTATTTTTTTTGCGATTAAAAAAAAAAAAATTTCCAACTCGGTTTATTTCTAATGACACCACTTTGAAATTTTTTTAGGATGTACCGAGAACCTTAAAAGTTGAAAAAAAATTATAATTATAACAATTAAAAGTGGTAGTCTTGGAAAAATTTCAATTTATTCCGAAAAATTCGGAAAAAATTAAAGACAGCCCTGAATATTTTTTGTATTTTTATAAACTACATTACAAAGCAAAAAAAATGGAATAAATTTTATTTGGCCAATCTATAAGCTTTTAGAAATTTAGAAATAATAATATAATTTGAGAAATTTAGAAATTAATAAATAATAACATAATGAAATTGTATTTACCCGTAGCCTGGAAGATCGCATCATCATTCAAATCTTGTCATAATTATGACAAGATAACGGTGACAAGGACAATTTCATTGAATCTAATATCGGTGGCAGCTAATCGATTGATTAAATTATAGCAGTCTCAAACTCGATTTTCTCTTATTTCAGAGTTGTATCAAAATGATGTTGTAAAATATTAGAGTTGTATTGGATTACAGATTTTTTAATCGAATATTCAAGAGTAGAGATTAATGTGATTAGCAATGTATTCGAATAGACATGTTTTCAAATAAAAATATTTAAACATAGAGATGATTTGGCTTAAACATAATTTTACATGAAGTTATTTGAGAACATGCCTATTTATGGGTGTAGTTTTATTACGCTCAGAGCTTTTCAGATTAGAAATATTTATGAATGGAGATGAATAGGATCACTGATGTTCGCCTTAGAGTTCTTTTAAGATGGAAGAAATAAGATGACAGTTGTCCTTATGCTGAATAATTCATTTCATAATTTTTTAAATATTTTCCAGTGAAATAACATTCAAAAACGGAAATTTGAACCCCCGATCCATTCGATCTACTCTATTTTCCAAGGAGTTACAAATGAATGAAAACAAAAATTGGAAATTTTTCAAAAATTTTTTGAGATAACAATTTCAAAAAAATCAGGTGAGTTTCTTTCTGTTCGCTTGAGGAGAGAAAAAAAATCAGCAAAATAAAAAATGCAATCAGCAGTGGCCGATTTGGCGTAGAATGTCTCAGGTACATTATGTGAAGTGAGCTAAAAATTTCGCCAAGTACTCCAGTTGAAATTTTTTTTCGCTTTAGTTTTTTTTTGTTGGAATTCGGAGGTTCGTTAACTGTTTTTGATGTACTTGACTATTTACGATTTCAAATTTTTCATTTATTTAATTACTTTTTGTAAAGTTTTCTGAAATCTTGCGATGTTGTGACTCTAGACCTTAGTTTTTTGTCACTCGGAACTATTATTCGGCGGAGGAAAATTTACTTGTCTCCACTATTTTACAGCATCTGTGCTATTTTTTTGTGATTATTTCAAACCGTGCGCAAAATTGGCACCCGAGCCGATGGCGAGGGTGGCGAGGCCACCATTTCAGGTAATATTTTTCTGCACGCAGAACGGAAATCGGATTTTCCGCGAAGGTGTAGTGAAAAAGTATTATTCTTGCAATTTTGATCTATCCCGGTGTAAAAATCTTCGAAACTTTTATACCGACTCGGAAAGCCTTTTATATGTAAAAAAAAAAATGCGAACGAATGTGACCGCGAGAGCAGGTTACCCAGTTCTCGAAAGAGCATATTTCACGGGGACACATCCAAACCTCTGCAATTTTGCAAAGTGAGCATAAAAGAATCTAGGCCTCAAACGAAATATTTTTTCATTCCATTTTTACGAAATAAAACTTGTTTTATTTTTAAATGCCAAAGCATAGTTGGGACTGTTGTTACCGTAAATAGCAATTACCTAAACAGTTTTTATCTCTCTTCATCTTCAGCAGCTCCACCCTGGAAAAAAATGAAATTTATGACGTGCATGGTGAGGTTCTCGCGAAAAAGTCAATCAGAAGCCTGTTTAGTTTTCAGTTCAGTTTTTGTTTTTCAAGTATTCATAACAACAAAATATACTAGGAAAAGTTACTCAATGTATAGTGTGGGCGCAGAAGCAGAAACCATTTGAATATGAGCCGCTACTTTAATTTCAAAGAAGGATTTTCTGCAAAAAATAAATGCGTTCCTGAATACTTTGGATGTATGTTTTGTTAAATGATAAATTTTATAAGGTAAGAAAATGAAGAACCGAAGAAGAAAAACATACGAAATCATGATATATTATGCATACTAACCCTTCTTGTGCACACTGGTGTAAATGTGCACCGTCACTTTTTCATTTTTTGGATAGTGGGTCAATGAACAATCATTTGGAAACATTTTATGGTTTAAAGATCAACTGCGAATAATTAAAATTGCAGAATCTTATACAGGATCTACTCTCATAATGCCTACGTTTGAAACTCCACGATTGCCTCGCATTGATTTGCCAAAATTCGATGGATCCTTATCAGAATGGTTACCATTTCGGGATTCGTTTTCTTCTCTTGTGCTCTCAAATTCTACCATTTCGGCAGTAGAAAAATTACAGTATTTTAAAACCAGTCTGATTGCATCAGCTTCTCATTTTCTGAAAAACACTGCGCTCTTATTTGAGAATCTTGAAATATCATGGAATGCGTTGATTTCTTTTTTATGAAAATCGTCGTTTATTAGTACATTCAGTCATCTGATCACTGTTCTCGGTTTAAAAAATGAACAAAGAATCTACAGTAGAAATGAAAGTTATCCGGAGCTTCATTCATAAATTTCTCGATCTCGGACCACAGCAAAACTTAAGATTTCTTCGCGGTGAATCTTTTCGATTCGTTTTTCATAAAAGTTTTTAATTTCTTATATTCGTTGATGTTGATCCCATGGTTAATCAGCATTACCTTTGTAAACATCAACCAGCGACTCCTCATAATTGACGGCTTGATATTTTTTGGACAGCTCGTTAAAATAAACGAGAAAAATATCTTCCAGAAAGGAAGTCGTTTTATTCGTCGACCTCTACGCTATGAATTCTTGGTAGCATATATTGTACCGGATATTTGATTTTTCTGGCAGCAAATTGTCAGCAATTCCTTTTGCCTCGGTCCTAATATTTTTTATAATTTCTTGTTCACTTTCGAAATCAAAGGAATTCAAGGAAGAATTTATATTGAGTTTTTGCATAAACTCAACAAACACAAATTAACGAACAATTATTCATATTTTAGTCAACACCAAATTACGGGACAATCGTTCTATTGACATTGACGGTTATTAACTACGGGAAAAAATGTCATCGACAAGTTTCGTTGCTAGGCTGGAGTATTGGGTGAAGTAAAGTTACATTTTTTGTGCGCATGCTTCAACAAATCGAGACAGCTGAAAAGTATTACTTTCCTTACGCAAAACAGCGCAGCAAACAAAACTTTCCGCGGAGGTGTGGTGAAAAAACATATTAACTTCATAAGTAACTTTTTTACGTAATATTAATAATTGAAAATTGAAATAAAAGATATCAGTAAATCAGGGGATAATAACTTTGATGTGTGAGCATTTTCGTAATATAAATTATATGAAAAAAAATGATTTTCACAAGCTGTTCCGCACTTAGTTTGCACCTGCAGGACATTAGTTTCAAAAGTTTCTGTGGTGCGGGCGTCTTGGTAGACTGTGTGGGAATAAATACGCGTGATGATTCCCATGATTCTAGATCTTTATATCTTCTCAGCCAAGTCAAACTGATAATTTCGGAATTTGAAAGCTTTCTGGTCATTCAAAGATCGGAATTTCAACCCGGCCCCGTTGAAGAATATTTCGTTCTCCGAATGCAATAACTAGCTGGGTAAGATTCGTTCGCTGCCGAATAAAAACTAAACAATTCCATTACCGAGAAAAAATATTCCTACAATTAACGAGTATGTCGAAGATTTTTTATCTTTTCAGTTGTTTGTTCTGTTCTGTAAGTCGGAAGCCGTTGTATCATTTACTAGACTGAATATGGAAGTAAGAACAGATAGACAATTCGTAAAGTGCATCAAGATGGATGAATATACTTATTGTAGAGGTTTTTTCGAATACTGCACAGATAAAATAAGTGCAATTCATTAACTTTTAGATTTACTCCATGCCTGTCGATTTCAAACTCAAATATTACGCATATGAATATTTTGTGATACGGTGTCAACTTGAGTTATCATTAAACTGCGAACGAATCTGACTGCAAGAGCAAATTACCCAGTTCTCGGAGCACATCGGCTTAAAGAGCATATTGTTCAATCCCTTTTGTATAATCCCTTAATTTCTTATTTCGAAAAAGATTTACGTAGGTAGGTAGATGTTTATCACCATATGAGTTTAACTCAAACCTTTTACGCGTTTTTCTCGAAACAAACGCGCTTTTCTCGAAACACCGTTTTCAAAGCCGGCGTACTACGCAGTAGAGTTAGAGAGGTGCACAGTTATAATTGTTGCAATCCTTTCGTATAAAAGGAAGTAGATGGCGCTGAAGTCGAACTGACTGAGAGATAGGCGGCGCTGGCGTGAGAGAGGGGTGTGTGTGCTTGGGAACAAGACGAGACACGCGAGCCACGAGCGATTATTCATTTTTGTCATTTTTCTTTTATTTTAATAAATATATCTTGATCATTTACTGTGTGCGTATTCTCTGAAAAAAAAAACCCAACAATTATCAGAAGTGGGATTAAGGCGACGATTTCTGGGTATTGTTGCCAAAGGTGGTGAAAAACAATACGACCGGAGAAACCGTTACCGAGAATCGACGTAGAGTGGTGATGCCGTTACGGTCAGGACGCGTAAGGCTGGATCACGAGGTGAAAACGGGCGAAATTAAAGACGAAGAGAATTGCGAGGATCAGATATCAGTTAGTGACGATAGTTCGTCGGACAGAACGGTGATATCTACAGAGAATAGCGACAGAAAAACGGGTATCAAGGAAATGGGTTCAAAGGAAAACATCGACAATGTGCCAACGGGCGAAGGACCGCGATATTTTCGTGACGTGCAAGATGCGTTGCCGAAATTCGACCCTGTGGAAGGTGACATTACAGGGGAAGACTGGATAGAGAAAATCGAAGAGTTAGGAACATTGTATAACTGGGACGATGTATCGATTCGTCTTTTTGGTTTGGTTAAGTTAACCGGTGTTGCGAGAAAATGGCGGGATAGTCTACCCGTGCAAAACTTGTCGTGGCAAGAATGGAAGGAATTATTGGTGGAATCGTTTCCGTCAGATGACAGCACTTCGAAAAAACGGTTGGAAGCACAAAACTACAAACGGAAAAGCGGACAGAATATGGTGGAATATTTCTACGAGAAACTGTCGCGTTGTAATCGAGCTCAAATGTCGGACAAGGAAAGCATCGAGTGGATTATTCTTGGTATCGAAAACACAAGGATTCGTGAGTACATCGGTCCATTAAGCAGGTATGACAAGCCAAGTAAATTATTACCGGATCTGAAAAGCGCAGAACAATACATACAAGAGCCTGAACAGCCGAAGCGAGGAAAGCCCGATCAAAAACAATCGGCGTCAGGAAAGCGATGTTTCAGATGCAAAGAGGAGGGGCATATTGCCAGTAAATGTCCGAAAAGTCAAGCAAATGTTTGTTTTAAGTGTTCTGAGAAGGGGCATTATGCAAAAGACTGCAAATCAGGAGATGGTCAGCGCACGAGCAAAACAAAGGCTGCGGGAGCATCGTCAAGCTCTGAAACGACAACAAATCAGAAAACTGTGTTACAGATCACGACTCAAGAAACGCACAAAAAGTATTTCAAGGACGCATATATCAACGATCATTACGTCAAGTGTTATGTTGATTTGGGAAGCAGTTGTGTTACGTTACGAGAGGACATAGCCGAAAGTGAAGGATTGACGTACCTAGAAGGAGATTTCGACCCATTGATCGGTTATGGAAATGGAGAGGTAAAACCAAAGGGATTAATGACTGCTAATTTAACAATTGATGGTGTTACAGCGAAGGTCAAAATTCATGTTGTACCGAGGGAGTGCCAAACTATCCCTCTCATAGTTGGTCACCCATACACCGAAGCAAGTCATGTAATAATCATCCGACAGTAAATATTGTGTATTGAGAGCGACACAAAGTGCAGGTACGCGAGAAGCAATAGAGTTTGTCAGGGAATTCGTAAATAATTACGACAGGCCTGTACGAATGATTACTGATAGAGGAGTAGCGTTCACTTCGGGCGATTTCGAAAAATTATGCGACGAATTGACGATTCAACATGTAAAAGTAGCATCCGGAACACCGCGTGCAAACGGTCAAATTGAGCAGCTCAATAGACTTATTAGAAGTGGTCTCGCTACGGTGACGAATAGAGAGGGTGATGACTGGGATCAGAAATTGTTAGATCTCCAATGGGCGATTAATAATTCTGAACACCGCGTTACGAAACGTACGCCGTTTGAGATTGTATATCATCATCGAAGCAGAGGTGTAACAAACAACCCGCTTACCGTCGAAATAATGAAACTTAACGAAGAGTTTAATGTAGAGGAGGACAAAGAACCGGTAGAGACGTTGTTGGAAAAAAATCGAGAAATTCAAAAGAAACAATTCGATAAGGGACGAAAAGAAGCCAAAGAATTCAAAGCAGGCGATTTAGTTGTAGTCAGAAGCGAAGCTCCAGCCACCGGCAAGAGTAGAAAATTGGAGCCTAAATATCGTGGCCCGTATGAAGTTGTAAAGGCTTTAAATAATGATAGATATTTGGTGCAAGATATTGAGGGAGAGCAGCAATCGTCGAGAATTTATAAAGGCATTCTTGCTGCCGATCGACTCAAGGCTGTGAATCTTAACAAATAAGCATAAAACAAAAAAAAACGTGACGAGGACGTCACTTTTGCAGGATGGCCGAATTGTTGCAATCCTTTCGTATAAAAGGAAGTAGATGGCGCTGAAGTCGAACTGACTGAGAGATAGGCGGCGCTGGCGTGAGAGAGGGGTGTGTGTGCTTGGGAACAAGACGAGACACGCGAGCCACGAGCGATTATTCATTTTTGTCATTTTTCTTTTATTTTAATAAATATATCTTGATCATTTACTGTGTGCGTATTCTCTGAAAAAAAAACCCAACATAATACTGTAGAATGCACAGTATACGTACAGTAGAATGAATCTTCGATGTTGTTTACTTCCAAAAGACGATCATTTCCAAGGGACCGCAGATGTTCATTTTGAGTCATTACAAATACATGTATGTTTAGAAGGGGGAAACCATAACAATATTATCACGACATATCCTTCTAACATCAGGTACAGGAATACCTCGTTTCCTTCTATTGAGTGAACCACACGGAGAGAAATGATCCTGTCATAACAGCAAAAGATTTTTTGCTAGTAGTATTTTAGTAGCAGTAGCAAAATTATAAGTTCCCGTAGCAAAATTTTCATTATAGCAGCATAAGGATATTTGCTACGGAAACGAAAAATGTGAACCCACAAAAGATTTGTTGGAGTAGCAAATTTTATGCTGATGTAGCAAAGTATTTGCTACAATAGCATATTAATTTGGCTCAGCGAGCATTTTTACGTATAGCGTGTCAATAAACTTAGCATATAAGAGTTTGTTCTTTGTTCCTTCGGCTGTGCATGTGTATTCCAAGGAAAATCTCACACATATTTACCGCGGTGTATTGTGATGCGTCCGAGAGCCGTATGCGTGCGAGTGAGACGGCCGAAGTAAAAAAATACAACGTCGAAATAACAACAATGGAGGACCGTCTGCATGCGTGGGGCATGTGTTACATCTTTTTATTTAATTAATGACGATTTACATTTTTTTTATGAATTTTGAAAAAAAATCATATATTTCCCATGTGTGATTTTTTTTTCGCATAGAAATATTTATTTTTAATGTTCGAATATACTGATGCCGTTTTTTTATGATCATCTTTATGAGTTCATACAATTATATGTTTTTTTTTAATGCAAACACAAGTAAGCGGAAAAAATGACAATATTCCACAAGCGGTCGGTAGTGTAATGGTTAGGGTTCTTAGGCAGTGAGGTAGTAGGAATAGGTTCGAATCCCGGTTAGGTAGGTAATTTTAATTGACGAAATCATCTACCTGTGTGTCAATACTTGTAAAAAAAGGATAATTATCACACATGAAAATGGAATTAATTTTTTATTTTTTTATTTCTACAACGAAAAAGCTATTTTCCCCACAAATATTATCTGAGCAACATCACACGAAAAATCTCAGAACAAAAACGATTCGCTCAACCAGCAAAAAGATTTGCTCGACCAGCAAAAAGATTTGCTCGATCAGCAAAAAGATTTGCTCGACCAGCAAAAAGATTTGCTCGACCAACAAAAAGATTTTCTCGATCAACAGAAATTTTCGGCTAGTCCAACAAATGCATATGCTGCGAGAGCAAAAGTTCCCGCTCATGCAACGCATTACTCTTGACACAAAACTTTTGTCACTGCAGCAAATAAATTTGTCGTCACCATATTAACAAATAAAATTTGTGGCAGTAGCGTGCCCTACGCTGTCCTGACACAAAAATTTCTCTCCGTAGTCTGTTTACTAAATGTGTAATACATGGGAATCTGTATCTGCACACGCGCACGCACACGCACACGGACACGCACACGCACACGCGCACGCAAACGCGTACGCGCACGCGCACGGGCACGCACGCACACATCGAAAGGTGTTTCGGACGTTACCAACGATCAAAAACAGTATTTATGACGTATTTTTGGCAAATTCTTAAAGTATTGTGATTCGAATAATTGTGATTCGACGAATTGTGACTCGACGAATGAGGTTTCGACGAATTGATTTCGACGAATTTTCCGAAAATCAATCTGTCATATAATAGGAAACGACAAAATTCGCCAGACAGCTTCTGAAGTACACACATATCATCCAGATTGGTATATGTGTACTTCGTAATGAGAATTCTGTGTACCGAACGTTTCTCTGTCGCTTCCTTTATGGTACGTACTTGCATATGTATTTCACGGCCTTAACGCTGATGCATGATTCTACGTTGATGTGTGTTTTGAATGTTGAAGAAAGCACAAGTGTATAAGGAAAAACCCACCTATTATCGACTTCTACAGTTTGTCCTCGCACATGAAATGGTACCGTATATCCTCCTAAGCCAGGTTTTCTTCGACAATAAGAAGGGTATCCGTCTTCACCCGTGATTGTTTCTTCAACAAATTTTTCAGGAAATTTTTTTGAATAGTAACCGTCTTTCATGTAAGGTGATTAATTATTAAGCGCTCGACAGGGTCCACGAATCATATACGTTTGAACTATTTCGTACACCGATGGGTCTTCTCTCTTATCAGGAATTTCCGCTCGTATTACGTCGTCAATGTGGTTTGGTTTAATTTTATTAAGTAACCACGTAATTATATGTATGTGCATGGGGCAGACCACGTTTTTGCCACTCTACGGAATATACAATAACTACATCAAACCCAAAAACTTGACCTTTTGTTAATAGTTCAATCAACTATTTCAATTTCAAACTGAAAACTCTAGTCATAATGTCGTGCTTATCGTTTGCCGTCTGTCCACCCAAAAGTTCATCGACATGTTTTCAATTCAAACAAACTTTTTCTGAAAGCCCTTAGATTCACCCTTGAATTTTTTGGCGTTGCAGAACATACATAAATGATTCAATTTTTTCCAATTTCTGATTCATTTGCGTAGTTTATTAATTTGTTATATGAAAATGTACTATTAATTTTTCATCCCATTCCAGAGTGATTCGATTTATATGACTACATCCTGGTTGACTATTCTGATTTGAAATATTATTTGCCAAACGTGTCCTAGCCTGCCTTCTACGTTGTTCCTTAAGCCGAACATCATGGTATGTTTGGCTTTCGGAAGAAATAGACAATTTGTTTCTTTTTGCATTAATAGTATTCCTGCCTAAATCTTGTAGCACCCTACACGGCATTTTTTTGTGTATTACAAAGTCGGCGGTACAGGTAATACATAGAAACTATTGAATAAGTTGTGTACTCATCTTTCGATGATGTCAAAGGTTATTTCATCCGTTCATCAAAATCTGATTCCGAACTCGAGTCTCTTGAGTTTGCGTTGATCGAATTTTTTTTCAATTTAATTTTGATCCAATTGTTACGAAATATGTTTCTCGGATTTATAACACCAAAAATTTCACGTAATTCACATTCTGTCACACAAAATTTTTTTATCTAAAAAAGTATGTTTCCGATCTAATCGCGATTCACAAGGCATAATACGAATTTCAAAGTCAGCGGTATAGCTGATATATATAAACTATCATCATATTCATAGCACAACAAAAATTTTACGTATTGTTTACATGTCGGCGACACAAAAAGTTTTTATGGAAAAAAAATATGTTTCCGATCTGACAGTTACCCGCGATGTTACTGTTTTCAGTGACTTAGATTGACGGTTAAAATCAACGTAGGATATCATCTTGAACGCTACATTTACACGAACGATTGATTCTTGACTCTTGACTTCGCCAACGAGCGATATTTAGATAAATGAAACACTCCATTCATAGTTTCATCAGTTTTACATCATGCTAGCTGTGCCTACTGACTTCGCCCGTGACATCTAGCAGGTGCACTTAGCTGTGCATTCACGAAAATTTAATTTTTTTTTTCAATCTTATTTTTGAAAATCTTGTGAAAAAAAGTGTCCGATAATTTTTTTAATCTATACATGGGGCTTTCCATGTGAGTTCAGCCAGTAAAAAAGGAAACTCTACAAATAATTTAAAAAAATCGATTCACTTTATTAAACAATATTCACCAAGTGTCGAAATTTTTAAAGAATTTTCTGACCTTCTTCTTGTCGATTACCATTTTTCATTCAAGTGGTTGTATCTTTGGCAAGATTGGACGTATTTACATTTATAAAAGCGAAAATGTGCGTCTTTTCATAGCCTTCCAGAAAAAAATGATTTCAGATTTTATTGAACAAGTTGAACATCCGTTTCGGAGCAAAATATGAAAAAATATTTTTTTCTCAAGGAAAGACACTCGTTATTTTATTTTTGAAATTTTCCCAGAGTTGTGAACAAGAAACACGGATTTTTGATATTTTTTATATTATGGGATTTCTAAACACCGTGAAGTAACAGCTATTTATTTTTATCAATATTCGATAGAGAGTGTGGAGCACTAGCTGTGTGCTACCAGGTTTTTGAAATACATATAACATATGTGGAACATATATTTGAATAACATCGGACTTACGAAAAATGCCATCGTGGATGCAGAGATGCTACGATTTTCAAACTTTAATTTCACCACTGCCTGATGATAAGTGGACGAAAAAACCGAGTTTGCGATTGGTACCTTAGTTTCAGAACTATGACGCTTTGACGGAGAAAAAAGCTGTTTTTGCTTCGTTTTGTCGTACTTCGTCACTGATTTTTGTGTTTTAGCTCCAGAACTTCGGCGCGCTGTTGAAGATCTCGATTAGGGACATCTTTTAACTGACTTGCTGTTTTCCTACAACTACTACAAATTTTCGCATTGCTCAGCAAATTCGGTAATTTATCTCGCAGATGTGCACGGAGAAAACGCAGATCTTTTCCAACGTGGCCTTTTTCGCGGAGGATTCGAAAGAGGTTTGCATATCTATTAGACATGTTTGACAACCATTAATGAATTTTTCCTACGCAAACAAAGTTCAAGAGAGAAAACGGAGTTCAAGTTTCCCAGATTCAGGAGTTGGCTGCAAAAAACTATGTCGCTTGAGACAATGAAGAACACTTCATCGGTGTTAAACGATCGTTTTTTATGTGATTCCGAGATGGCTGTCGCATGCAAGAAGCGACATGAAGCAGCTAACCACCTCGTGGTAGACTTGAGAAGCTTTGATTCTGTAGGTGGCTAAGCGGGAGTCCCTTGAACGTTAATTCTCGAGTTTAACAAATACCCGAGGTTTTTCGAAGATGAATAATGATAATCAATACTCGTTGAATTGCGTAAAGAGACTGGAGCACAAGTTCTCGACCTTGTGATGGCTTGTTCCTCTCAAGTTCCAATCTCAGTTTTTTTTTTTTTTTTTTTTTTTTTTTAGAAAATTTGCTGACGGTTGTGTCTCTGGTGTACGAAAATTAATATTGAAATCCCCCTAAATATTTGAACGATAGTTTTCTAAATCCTCACCAAAGACCGTAACACTGTCAGATGTATGTTAGTAGCATACGATGGAGGGACCGTTTAATCTCGTGAATGATGCGGTTTGGGGAAATATAAACTGTTACTAATAATATATAGTATTTATTTATTTATTTATTTTATGTTGAGTTTTCGTTGTTCTACTAACAAGGTTTGCCAACTTATGACTTTGCAAGTATAAGAACGATGACGTAGACAGGAAGTATCTGACATCCCCAAGAGAACGTTGCATGCCCATGTAAATTTGTGACTCAAGTAATAAGGCTTGAGCCACATACGGTATATTCAATTAATGCCTGGATCGCTCTGAATACCTGAATACTGCTGCAACCAAGACGGGACCAGGCATTGATGGAAATTGGTGTACCTATGAGGTTTTGGATTCGGTTCGCGATTATAAAGCTTTTATTTTTCGAGTCATTTGGTTATTTTTCAATAAATTTCAATAATGGCTTGGATAATTTGAAATATCATTTTTCATTATATTACTTTACAATAATTATAACGAGTAACGAAAATAGAACCCAAAAAGGATACGTAAGGAACGAATATTTATTATTACAGTAATTTCATTAATAACGGAATAGTATTGAAGTTGGGAACAATAATCATGTGACCTAGAGAAAAAAAGTGAATGTTTTTTTCGCGTAGCAGTCAATATAACAGAAGTTGCGTAGATGGAAAATTAACTTTATGAATACAAAAGTATGCTGAATTTTTACAGTTGCTTCGGCGGTTTAGACGTTAGCGGGCGAGCCTGGAGAGTATGAGATCCTGCAATCAAACCCCGGTGGGAAGTGTTTTTTTTTTTATTTTAGTTAGAATTTCCGGCTGAATGTAACATTTCGTGACGCTTTTTCTTGACACGCTGAAAATAAAAACTGTCGCTATAGAAGTTTCACTTCAAAAACAAGACAAAACACGTCGGATCGGCTTTTGCTTCGGAACAAGTAGAATTGATGTTCGTTTTTTCCAGAACCTGTTCTCGTAAGACCTCCGGAATAATCGAGGATGCTTTTTCCTCGTTAAAATCTCAGTCACAAGTGCAATTAGTTCTAAAACTGAATTCAGTAAGGATCGTTTTCCAAAAACCGAGATAAAATCTTTAAGATTTCCTGATTTCCACCTCAGAAGCAGATCAAGGTAAATGCAAACTCACCGGATGACGAGAGATCAGTAACGATGACACCCGGCAAAATCTTAGTGATTTCGACCGACTGGTTCTCAAGATATCGTTGAAGCACGGTTTTTCTTTTCAGAGGAAATTACCCGGTCGAGACATTTCCGACCGAAAACGGCATAACATAGCGATGTTGCGTTTCGCACAAGAGAAGTGGACCAGCCATCCAGCTTCTCGTCATTATGTATCTGGAGAAATATTTGACAAACGAAAAGCTAAAAAAACAATCGGATTCTGTAACACTGGATCCTTCAGAATCCGCATCAAGGAAAGTACCGCGCAACATTTCTCTCTCTCTCTCTCTCTTGCGCTCTCTCTCTCTTTTTTCGCATAGAGATACACGGGAACCTCAATAATAGGTCTAAGCATAAGAAATCTGCTTTAATGCGTAATTCCTCGATAAGTAGAAGAAAATTTTGAAGAATATAGTGGTTTCATACTTGATGTTGAAGAACATTATCACCAAATTTCATCAATTTCTTAACATTTCAACTTTGGTCACCACCTTCCTTGAGGAAGCTCGATCTGACGCGTAGCGGCGTTCACTCAGTCGGTAAGAGCGTATCTTTACAGTACGTACATAAAATAGTGAATATTTCAGCAAAAAAATGAAAATTTATGACTTCCAGGCGCCATTTTGGAGCCACCGATTCGTTCTTTGAAAAATTTTCGACGAGATAAGAAACAGCTGGTAAAGAATACGCGATTAGTATCTTACGCAATGGTCGGTATTGGTTTTTTCAATGTCAATGTAAACGATTTTTGCGAAAAAAAGTGGGAAAAATCCTATTTTTTTCGTAATAATGGTTATAACTTTTTTTCCACAAAGGCTGATTTTGATTATGGAATTCGAAAGAGGAGGTCAAAGTCTATAGATTTTGGTATATTCCATTTTTTTAACGACGTTGGGGTCCAAACTTACATCGCAGAAAGCTGTGTCAAGATTTTTGGACTTTTGGGACGGCATGGGTTAACCAGTGAATCATTTTCAGACATAGCGCTTATTTAAGTTGTACCGTCGCATTGAATCGTCAACTGTTGGGTCGAATTCTCGTATCAGGTTTAAGCGTTCGGGTTCCGTTATATCTCCAAGTTGCGATACTACAGTTAATACCTCGGGTCGTCTCCTTGCCTCGTTTAATTTATCTAACCTTTTAGACTCGTCACTCGGTGCCTCAGGTGTTTTCTTTAAATTCTTTTATCGTCGTGACCGACAAATATTACTGGTAATAACGAATCATCTTGTTCTTCATCTCTGGAAGGAATTTCATGAGTTTGCTAGGAAAAAAATACCCAAATAGTTGAGTTATGCTATTAAATAAAGATGAGAATGGTACCGATTGTAAAATGTTTCCACTGAAAAAATCTCAGTTTTAATTGAGTATTATGATGAAAGGCTAGAACACTTGGGCGCAGTACATAAATAATTCATCCGTTAAATTTTTTGCAAACTTACGACCTTTGTACAACTCATCTTGTAATCGTTTGCAATTCGGAACGATCCTATTGATGCCAAACTATCTTGCGTCTAGAAAAAAATCCATGAGCATGAAACTGAAAATCGTCGAACGACGATTTGCGTATCCTGTAATGTTCTGTTCCATTGTTTTTCTGGCAAAAATTATGAATAATTTCTAACTTACATTTTCCCCTTCAAGGGAGAAATAAATCTTGATTATCGCAACAACGAGAAGCAACATCACGGTTTAATTACGTCTCTCCATAACAGATACGTACAACAAAATTCGATCGGATATTGAAGAGGTTAAGGCCTGACTTTTTTAGCGATAAATTTGTAGATACGAGTTTTGTGATCATGAGGATTGTTCTACATTTTCTAAATTCATTCTGGTATTATATGCTGGCAGGAGGCTTCATTACGTAATTCGCACAGTTTTTCTTGTTGAACTCGTAATATTCCATATTGACAGTGGTTTGAAATAGTCGAAAATTGAAAACACTTGCCAGTATATGACGCAAGAGGAAAACCTATAAATGGCATAGACTCGAAAAAACGATAAAAACGAAAGGAATTAAAACAGCGCAGTAGGAAAAGTATTAGTAAACGACAGAGGAATAATTAACTTGTTGAGTGTCGTTTCTTTTCGATTTGGGGCGTCTTTTTAAATAACGCTTTTATGTTCAACTTTTAACTTCATTGTTATGTTACATATGTTACAAAACAGTTGTATTCCAAAAAATTAAATTTAATAAAATAATATGAAATATAGTAAATTTTTTATTTTGTTACAATAAATATTGAAATTAATAATCCAAAATATCACGTGAAAAACATGTCTAGCAAATTCAATTTACTATCCTAGAACGAATGATTACTTCAAATAATGACCCCAATGGAGGTAATTTTAAAATCATAATTGTAAATCGGAGGGCTCAGCCCCCCGAACCCCCCTAGCCTGGGTTTGAATAGTAGTTGTAGTTATTTATGTTTACTTCATATAATTTAAATAAAAAATTCATTTTGCGGCCTTAGGACGAAAAAATAGTATATGCAACCACGGACGCAATGTATCATTCGTGCTCGTGCGACTTTGGCGCACGGATTGGATTGGAACTTAAGAGAAACAAGCCATCACAATGTCGAGAACGATTGATGCTGTCTTTTCAAGATACCTCCACGGATTAAAGTCGAGATTTTTCGAATTCTATTTTTCATACCACAAGCCTGTTGGATCTTTCCCGGAGTACGGAAACACGGAAGGAGAATAAAATAAAAGGTTCTTTTCATCGATCAGAAAATCGTCGCTGTAATTGAATTTTAGTTATATCCTTTTCTTATACCCGTTTCAACCAATCCGTTTATACATCGCACAGAAGTTTCACTTCTGCCACATGACTTTTCACGCACTAGTTTTTTTTTTTTTTTTTTTTTTTAATGTCGAATGAACCTCTTACCGTAAGATTTTCAGGATCATTAGGAATTATCAAGAAAAATGCCCGTCAGCCGTGTGCCGTATAACGATGTTTGTCCTAATTAATAATTCACTTGAAACACATCGATGGAATAGTTTTTGCCAATTATTGAGTTCTGTCAACAGCTCGAGTTATAATTCCGTCAGAAAGATTAGGAGATAAGTAACGATTTAGGAAAACTCTTGGGGTATGCAATTGTATAGGGATAATTTTTCAATGGAATTTATGCTTCATAATAGTATTTATTATGCCAATGGCATTATAACGAATCAAGTACTGTGAAGAACTTAATTGTCATAGAATCTATTTATTCGGTTGAAGAGTGCAGAATGTTCTCTTTCAGCGCGTGCCTTCGCTGCATCCCAAGATAAGTCTTCATGTACCATTAATCGGTTGATTATTCGGCAAGCTTCTGCCATTGACTCTCTTAGTTCTCTTTCGTCTTGAGTTTCAGGCACCGGTACATCAGGAGCCACATTGGAGCATTTTATACGCTCTAGGTTTTTGTCAGAGTTTGTCGGTGCCCCAGGAGTTCTTTTTCTTCTTATACCCTCATGGATGACCGGCACCGCTTGTAAAAGCACATTATTCTGCTGTGCATCTCCGAAAGAGTCATTAATTGCCTGGAGAAAAAAATCACAAGTACTTGAATTGTTGTAGCGTTACATAAAAATAAGAATGTTGCAAAATGAGGGTATTTTACAATTCTCAAAATAATACTCTAACAAGAAACTGTAAAGTAAGTCCGGCGTACTCGGGCCCTAGCCCTCGATAAAACTCCGCCGATTTAAACGTACAACTAACTACTTTGGACTTGTTTCTTTATTTTTCAATTATTCTTTGACCAATAAATTATTTGTTGAAATGTTTGTATCGTTATGACCTTTGTATGTCTCACCTTCTCGTCGTTTACAATTAAAATGTTTGATTCAAGTGGGTTCATTGTTATTTTCAACTTACATCAAAAATTTGAGAGGAGGAATGAACCTCGATAATCGCAAAAATGAGTAGCAGGATCACGGTGCAATTAAGTTTCTCCATAATTTATACGTGGAAAAAAATTCAAACAGATATTGAAAGGGTTGATGTACGATTCGTCTTCAGTCGGTGCAGAAAAACTGTTGAGAATTCGCTGGAAACCTCGACTTTTATATGTTGCCGAGGAGCTTAATTACCCATTTTTAACAGCTTTTTCTATTCTATTTTTATTTTTCCTTATTAATTTCATTTTGATTCTTCCCCATTGACTCTATTTTTATTTTTCCTTATTGACATCATTTTTATTTTTCCTCATTGACTTCATTTTTATTTTTCCTCATTGACAAATGTATTGTATTTGTCCTGACGTCATGCCTCTATCGCATTACTTTTGTTAGGTTCTGGTATCGTTGCCTATATTAATTGGAACTTACCGTGGTCGTAGAGTTGTTGTTGCTCCGGGTTTGGATTTACAAAGGCAAATTGGAAATTTTGAGCCAGTTTTCTAGGCAGATGGATTAAAAATGTTTCAGATTAATCGGAACAACGGTGGTCTACCGAAACGGATCTTGATTTAAGGGATTAGGCCATCCTAGAGCGAGAAAGAATCGGTATACTTTGAAATTTTTGTTCGGTCAAATTATAGAATGAAGATTTTTCTTGACATTCGCTAAATTCGATTATGATTAAAACAATATACGTTCATGTATCGAAATCCATCCATTTCGTCTCGTTTACTATATGTTTAAGCAGATATGAATGAACCAGTTACCTAAATTGTTGCCTAATAGATCTACGTACATATCTGTATGTAAATGAGATATGTAATGATTCACTCGAAACATAACGATAGATAACAGCTTCTGCCGATTGTTCAGTTCTGTTGGTTGGTAGAGTTATTACATATCTATAAGATTGGCGAGTGAGGAACAATTGACGTGTACTGATAATTTCTCAATAGTAGTGTGCTCCATAATGTTTATTATGGCAATGACATTGCAATGAATTAAATACTGTGAAGCATTTTCAGGTGGCGCTATATTCTGTAACAGGGCAGCCTTATCCCCTAGCATGACTTCTGGTGTGGCAGAAATCAGCCAGAGGGCTACGAACGGAGCGCTCTCACGTCAGCAGAGCACCACCCGTACACCTATAAGGTTTCCTCACCTTTTCATTCTCCTCCTCCCGATTCCTACCAAAAATGTACTGAAACATAGTAATAACGGAGCATTGATCCTCGATCGAGGGCATACACGTCTCTCGTACAATGAAAGTTCGGTGATGCAATATACAATAGCAAAGCCTCGCCCGATTGCGTCACGATAGACGCTTTCAGAGCACACGGAGAGACTTTCACGCTATAATTTACTATGTTCTTATAGTAACGCCGGACTATATATCAGCATAATTAGAATAATTGATGCTGAAAATGCTGAAAACTGCAAAAATTTGGGGAACTATTAGTGTAGCGCATAGTAAATATTGCACTGCATCATATAAAAAACCGTCTCTGGCCAAATTTTGATTGAAAACATACGAAAGAATACAATTATTTTGTGAGAGTTTAGGGACGAACATAGCAATTTTTCGTCTCTGCCATACGGAGAATGATTCTGTTTCGTACATTGCTATCGTATAAGCCGCAATCATTACTTCTTTTCCCATTCAATTTTACCTGTGAACATAGCAAAATTCACGGGAACACCAAAAATGTGAGGTATTGTGCGAGACTGTACCGGTAAACACGGGAATTTACCAGTGGCACATAGCAAAATTTTGAGCAGTCGCTTTTTTTATGGGCTGCACCTATTAAAATTTGGGACAGGTACATAGCAGCATTTAGATATAGATACACAGTTTAATTTAAGAATGTCACTGAGCTAAATTTTGCAAGCCTTACATAGTAAAATTTGAGAAAATAGCTCAGGGCATCAGAATTACTATGTGGTCTGGTGAAATGTAATATAATGCTGATATAGTCCAGCGTTGCTACAAAACACAGTAAATATTCCTATAAATTTATCTCAAATATTAGCGTAAAACTCTCACCGTGTACAATTTTTTCCTCAAAAATATGTCACATTTGTGTAAAAAAGACCATTTTTACGAAAAAGTTGCGTAACAAGAAAACTATAGGGTTTTGATGGAATCGTCAAGAGGGTGAAAAGTTCAATGCGTTTATACTGGATAGACTAGATTTTTTTAGAATTTTTGTTCAAGAATTTTTTTTCATAGTTTCTAGTCGAAACTCTGATTGGAGTTGACTGGAGAACCATAGAACTTGTGGGAAAATATCAGGAAATTTTTTACTTTTCAATTTTCTTTTCGCCCAAATATTTTTCAAAATTTTATTTAATCTTTTTTGATCGAGATTCGAAGACTCGTCGAAAAAATCGATTTGTCGTATCTTGAGAAGTATGGGGCTTCAAAACAGTATAAATAGGAAAAAAATTGTAATTGATAGTTATCAACATAGTAGGTGGGTAGTAGTAGGGGGCTTGAGTCAAATTTTCCTTTGCCAATGTTCGGCTTGCGGTGAAATGACGAGAAAAAAATTGCTTTTCGATGTGGTGAAAAATGGGGAAATTATCTGAGAATCTTGTTCTGTATTGGTAATTATTAATTGAATTTCGACGATTCTTCGAATCTCGATAAAAATTTTTTTTTTTTCAATTTCAATCAAACCCCATGGTTCTCGAGTTAAGCCACTCTTCCAGTTTCCATCCAGAAACTATCAAAAAAAAATCTTGCACAAAAATTTTGAAAAAACTCCAGTCCATACAATATGACCTTATGCAACCTCTTCCCTCAAATTAAATCAAAACCCTGTAGTTTTCTTGCTACGCAAAATTTTGTGAAAATGGTCGTTCTTTACATTAAAGTGTCATATTTTTGCGAAAAAAATGACATGGAACTTCAAAACAATGAAAAAAAAAACTTGAACAAGTGGTGCGTTCAATTTCAAACAGCTAAAAAAAGGGGAAAATGATGATGTTCAAAACGGTGTCCAAAGAAAATCGAAAAAGATATTTAAAAAACCCAAAATAAAGCTTGATATATCTCTTCCAAACCGACTCCCGCAAAATTGGAATATCTGCCTATTTGGCAGAGCAATCGAACTTTTAGCGCGTCTCGAAATTACAATTGGTTTTTTCATACTTTCGGCTGGCGCTGTTATGAAAATTTCGGCTGGTAGTGTATATAAATTCAATAAAAATAGTAATTCAAGGAACAAGTTCTGAATAAATCGGATTTTGGTTTAAGGTGAGAAACTATTTTTTCTTGCTCCCCTAGCCGAAAGTACGCACTTTCGGGCCGCATTTCAGACCGGGAAGAGCAATTTCTGTGGCCGGCTTATGACACCGCGCTCTGACGGGATTTTTGCGGCCGGTGATATGAACATATGCACGCATTATGCTCTATTCATTTGTTCTGTGCTTGCTCGTGTCAAACGGTCGTTTTGCAAACGCGTGAATTGTTTCTACATCCTCGAAGTCGTGCGTAAAAAAAATGGAGCAATCGTCATCAGAAGGTTCCGCAGACGAGGAAGAAATATTGAGGAATTTCGATGAAGAGGCCAACGTTATTGTGCAAGTCGAAATGATATCGAGGAAATCTTCCGATCGGTATCTTCTCGTCTACAACACCTACAAGACATGGCGAGAAGAAAATAAAAAATCTCTCTCCAGCTCAGAAGAAAACAACCTGATAATTTATTTCCGAACCTTAAAAGAAAAACTTAAACCGCCAACTTTGTGGAGCATATGGAGCATACTTAAAAAAACGTTAAATATGAACGAGAATATTAATATTCATCATTTTCTGAAATTAAAAAGTCTGATAAAAACGAATGCCAAAGGCTACAAACCGAAGAAAGCTTGCGTTTTAAGATGGAATCATATCACAAAATTTATGGACGAGGCTCCAAATCACACGTATTTAGCTATGAAGGTAAAAAATCATTTACATATGCTCACCTCAAACTATACTTTTTTTTGTTACAGCCATTCAATTTTGTTTGCTCCAATTTCTACAGGTTATACTAATATTTGGAGTCTGCGGTTGCCTACGTTGTGACGAAATCACAAATATGCAGGTCGAAGATGTGGAAGACCTAACTGATAAATATCTTGTTTCAATAAATTATAACTAGAATGATTACGCTGGACAATTTATTATTGGAAGTCTTTTCTACGACACAGTCAAGACATATATTTCGTTGAGACCATCGGACAAATTTAGCGACAGGTTTTTTATCAAGTACGCAGAAGGCAAATGTTTTCGAACGGCGATAGGAACACATAAGATCGGGGAAGTCCCAGAGAAGATTGCCTCCTACCTAAATCTACCCAATCCAAAAAAATATACTGGCCACTCCTTTCGCAGAACGTCTGCGACGCTTCTTTCCGATTCTGGTGCCAACATGCAAATGGTGAAGCAGCTAGGAAGATGGCGTTCAGACATAATCGCACAGGGGTACATCGAAAATTCTATGCACAATAGGGAAATGATCTACAATGGTGTAATTCAAAAAACTGCAACGACAGACATCCATTCAATGCCATCTACTAGCGCACAGAGCACCGCCGAACCTGAAAATGACGACTCCGATCTTCACGTTAATTGGTTGGATTTTGATGAAGACTTCACTGTCAACGACGTTGATCCCACTCCAAGTAATTATAAAAAATATATACTCAGTTAACTACCAAATATACCTATATGGTACTTTTTATTTATAATAGAATTTTTCTTCAGGTACAGTTGTAAAAAGCGATTTTACCACTGCGAGGAACAAACCGATACTCATCCCAATTGGGAATCGGAATGAACCGGATGGTAGCAGGAAAAACTTGTTCTGGAATAAACCAGGAATAAAGCTAACTTTCGAAAATCAAGCGAATGTTCAGCCACCGACACGTGGAAGAAGGAAAAACGACGAAGATTCGGACAACCAAAACCAAGCAGCTGTTCAGCCAATCACGTGGAAACGAAAAAAAACGATGAAGATTCGGGCCATCAAAATTCCAACGGTTTAAATTCAGCACTGAAGACCGAACAATTACAATTTTCTAATTGTACGTTCAACAACTGCGTTTTCAACATCAATTTATGTAATTGTAATAAAAAATCGGTCGTGAAATCAGAGAAAATCTATACAATTTATTTTATAGTTTATTGATTTGGATTTAGAATGTATGATATTTTCGTGTTTTTGATTTACTTTTTTAAAAAAATTTCAATGCCCGCCCCGACCAGCAACACCTTGGCTTCGCCTCGGTCTTGCAAAAGTCGGGCGGGCACCCCCCCCCCCGCCGGGCTTCGCCTCGGCCTTGCAAAAGTCGGGTTAGCGCGAGATGTCACTTGTCATTGGCGAAATGTCAAATTACTTGACATTTTTGTGCGTTGTATTTTTCAATTAATTATCATCAGTGAACGTACTTTCGGCTACGGGACCAAGAAAAATATTATACGACCCGCGCCCCGAATGCTGGATGCCCTGGCCGCGTGTGATATAAAGGCCGAGGCGAAGCCGAGGCCCTTATATCACACGCGGCCAGGAAATCCAATTTTCGGGCCTAGGGTCGTAATATACTATTTCTTCGACAATACTGTAACGGTACGCTTTTCGCGGCATGCTGCTAAACGTGGATTCGAGCAACTAAATTGATTTAGGAGCAGGTATGAAAAGAAACGAGAAATGCGAAGATTTGAATTTGACAAATTAACAATTCAATTTATTCCATGAAACATGAAAATGGTGTGTCTCAATGTACAGAAATGATTTGATAAAAGATAATTGAAGTAAAATAATAACGCTCAGTGCTTTCTGAAATAATTAGAATAATGAAAATAACCGATTTTTCGTATTGTCCAAATTGATCAAACAAAAATATTTTCTGGACTTGATATAATCTTAAATTAATCCTGCTTTTTAGACGCTATATAATTCAAATAAATTTGATTTATTTGGACTTTTCCTTTTCCTGTCCTTTTATAACACTTTTGAAACAGCTCTCGTTTTCGTACCCCGACAAAAGAAAAAAATCAGAAATTAAATCTCGAACTCGAGCAGCAAATTAAATAGTAAAATTTTGGTTGAATCCCACGCCAAGAATCTTCAGGTCACGCACGGAATCGCGTAGCCCCCGTCCTCTAAAGAAGTATTTCGTCCTCGCAACAGAATGTTATATCGTTTCAATAAAGTTTCGTTCAGTATAAAGAAGCTTTTGGTGTAACTTTCGAAATTTTGTTGCCTGAGCAAAAAAATTTTGTTGAATACGTGCTAAAAAATATTTGGCGATTGTTTCGAATCATGACTCCGCCTCAAATCTACAATATATGGCTTGATACATCGTTACTGACTCATTATAAATTTAAAAAAAATTTGAAACTATGTTCCGAGATGGAGTCAGTTCGAAACAGATATTAAAAAATGTCTTTACGTTAGATTAATGAAATACTTAAGTTGACAGAAATATTACTTTTGGGAATTTTTTTTCGGCAACATCAACAATATTCGTAAGTATCTCTAGTGGTGGGATAATTTATAGAATGTGTGAAAATGAATCAATCATCACTGCAAATATTATATTTATATTAGCACTTTATAAATAAAAATCCTCACGAACGTCTTTACAAATGAAATAATTTGGAACTAAAAAAATCCAAAAAATTTGATCATCTTTAATTAATAAAATTATACATGTTACGTATCAGGCATTTCACGCCACCTTCACCTTCACGTTTTCATATGTTTTTCCTACAGATGAAATAAGCAGAAATTCATCTTTGCAATTCACAATCGGATCATTTTCTTAGCCAGATGACGCAACAAATTGAACCAATTTTTTTCTTTAATGCTATTAAATTGATCGAAATAATATTTTCGAAATGATAAATAGTGACTTACTGAGACGTGCAGAATCGTACGAAATGACCAATCCGGACGCTGTGTGTCTCATTCTCTCTTTGATGCCCTGATGCACAGAGCATCGACAATTACCGGCGGTGGAGAAGGGATAAAGGAAGGGGTCAGCTGGCAGTGTTGGAGACTTGGGTAGAAGCAAGCTGGTAGCCTTAATGTTAAATCACGTATCCATTAATATATTTTCAATTATCGATAACGAATAAAAATCGCAAATTTGTATTATCAAGAATATTTTTCTTGGGAATGGTAAGCGTTGACGTGGTATCAAAAAAAAATACGAGTTTGTGCAAGTTCCGATATCAGTCGAATTAATATCTGCGGAACAGATAAAACAAAGTATTGTGTATGCGATCATTCACTTCGTTTCGCCACGTGACGGTTTACATCTCGGGAGTGCGTCGGAAAAAAACGAACGGAAAAAACGTGGAAAATAATTCTTTAATTCAACGCGGATATCGAATTGTGTCAACAATACACCGATTTTGTTCGGAAGCTTATAAATAATCTAGATATAGGCCTATTTTATTAAATTTTTCACAATCTGCAGCATGGGGAAAATTATTCTTATGTTTATCACGACTTTTTTCGTTCACATTGTTCGGTAAGTACATTGGTGAAATAAATTTAAACGTGTAATATAATTATATTATTATTTTTTATTTTTATATTTTATTATATAATATGTCTCATATATAATATGCATAATATATATATTATATATGAGACATACCACGCCATTTCGAGCGACCGTGACCTCGACGATTTTTAATTTTTCTGATTTTTTTTGATAAACATAACACCACACCCAACGGAAGGAATACTCAAACAATTTTTTAGATTTTTATCTCACGTCTTTCAAAATTTACGACTTTTCAAAAAATCCAGATTTAGCGAGAAATGATATGAGATTCACAAAAAACTTCAAATTTTTTCAAAAAAAAAAAAAAAAAAATTAAAAGAGAAAATGGGCCCACGACCAGACCAGCATCAAAAGTCGTGAAATTGGATATACTATTTTAGAGAATACTTTGGGGAATAGTTTTTACTTCAGATGCGAAAAATACTATGACAACGCTGATTTATTATATTTCTTGTTTTCTAAAACTATAAACGAAAATGAAGAAAAAATCGATGCAGTGACATTTTTCGATATATTGATTATTTCCCAAGATATTGGATTCACTTGAAATGGTGTGGAGTGTCTCATTTATTATTATTATATCAATATTACATATGATTTTTTTCTACGTTATGCTAATTTATATAATGCGAAAAGAGTTTAGATACATATGATTGAGACTTATTTAACCTTTGAGACAGATACAGGCTCCATGGATGGAGCAACTAACACTTACGAAATCTTACTGACTATTCCATGTTTAAGGGGTTTCCGGAGTTTAGAGAGTCATAAAACAAGGTCACTTTTGTGAGTTTTATTGAAGAGAGTTTAAACCTTTTATTCTGACCCACAATTTGATACACTCATAGTTATTTTATTCAACAAAAAAAATTGACTTCAAGATTTTACAGTATTTTTTACATGAAAAAATATTCGATGGCGTTTTATTAAATTTTATTAAATTTCGATGATTCTTCGAATCTCGTTAGAAAAAGATCAAAGAAAATTTTGAAAACAATTCTGAAAGAAATTAAGCGAAAAGAAAATTGATAAATGAAAAAAATTACTATTTTAATATTTTGCTCCGAGCCCCATGGTTCTCGAGTTGAGCCACACCTCCAATCAGAGTTTCGACCAGGAATTATGAAAAAAAAAATCTTGAACAAAAATTCTGAAAAAATCTCCAGTCATTCCAGTATGAGCGCATGCAACTTTTTACCTGCTTGACGATACCATCAAAGCCCTGTAGTTTTCTTGTTAACGAAGATTTTGTGAAAATGTTTCTTTTTTTATACAAAAGTGCCATATTTTTGAGAAAAAATCGTACGGAACTTTATAAAAACGAAAGTGAAGTTCGTGCTCCCCGAATTTTTGAGTTTTCTATGAGAAAAAAGGATGAAAAAAAATTTCCGCAAGTCGTACGTCCATTGTTGAACAGCTAAAAAAAAAGCGAAAAATAACCATATTCAAAACTGTGTACTGAATCCAATAAAAAAGTTGAAAATATTTTTTGAAAAATGCAAAGTGAAGCTGAATATTCAAATACTTCAAAACCCCGTTTGGCATATATCTTCTTTTTTTGGCAAAGCAATTGAACCTTTAGTGCGGCTCGAAATTATGATTAATGTTTTCATACTTTTGGCCAGCAGTGTACGTCCGATTGAAACGCAGCACTTGGTTTTAACCCGATCTCGGGTGCAGATTGACCGATTCGAAAACAGCAAGAGAGTAGATTTTAGCACATTATGTCAGCTTTCGGAAGAGCCAAGTCTTGTTTCGATTGAATTCTGGGCGGATGATCATGAAAAATTATTTTTGATAATGGCCTGCTAAATGTGACCAAAATCGACCGATCAGGTATCGAGATGTCGCCACAAAACGGTTTGTGCTTCAAGGGCTGATAACTCCGTCCAAAATTGTCGCACAAAACAAATCAAGGCAATTTTTTTATGGCATGAAAAAAAATTTCTGATGCAGTGCGCCAGTGTTTGTGAACATCGAGTTTTCGACGACATTGCACGAATGCGTTTCGTACTTTTTCATAAACGTTGCTGTGAAGTGTTCAGTTCAGGTCCGATCGAATCAAGACTAAGTTCATTCGAAAGCTGACGAAATTTGTTAAATAATACTGTCCTGCTGTTTTCGAATCGGTCAATCTGCACCTAAAAGTGAGTTAAAACAAAGTGTTGGGTATGAAATGGACGTGAGTCTACAATAAAACACATGCACGTTTTTTTAATCATCGAATTTTAAATGTTTTGTTTGAATACTAATAAATCCAAATTATTGTAAACATCGCAATTAATTCGATTACGGTTCCAATTCAAGTGTAAGTTTCAGTGCCATTATTGTGATTTCGAAATATTTGTGTCTGGTTTTCAGTTTTCATCATGAGTTATACCACTTTTTTGTCTCATATTGAATTGCAAAAAAAGTTTTGTTTTCATTATAACTGTCATGCTTTTTCCATTTCATGTAGCAAGTTTATTTATCTCGTACAAAACTGACCCACAAAATTGACGGTTTTTTAATTTTTATTTTTTGATACCATTATTGATTTTATTGTACAGGGTGTCACAAAAATAACGGGACGGCGGAATATTTCCGCAGGTGAGAAAATTTCCCCAAAATGTTCAGGTCGTTTTTGAAGTAACTTCCCCCAAGCAATTCAATGGTGACCTTCATTTTGACCTTGGCGATGACCTTCAAGGTTATTTTGAGGCCAACTTTTGTTTTTCAAATAGGAATCCTTTTTTTTGACATCGGCAATCGATAGAGCGGGAAATTTTACGTACATACATATATGTATTTGAGTCACCGGTCCCTTTTGACCTCGAAGATCAGTGCAGGGTTAATTAAACTTAAACACAGTATGGATACCTCGGACAAGATATACAAGTGAATCTTGATACCCCGATAAGTATCAAGTAGTAGTAGTAGTAGTAGTAGTAGTAGGTAGACAAGATAGTCCGGACAAATCCATCCAATAAATTTGTCGACACAATTATACAGTGATTGAATTGCGAATTACAATTTCCATCTAATAAGAAATTGTTGGTCATTTTTTCAGATCAGACGAAGATGCTGCTCAGTTTATGAAATTCCCAGCGGGTTTTAAACTCGGAGTGGCGACAGCCGCATATCAAGTCGAGGGCGCTTGGAACGTGAGTGATAAGAGTGAAAGCGTGTGGGACCGATTCACGCACCAGAGACCATCGCCCATTATAGACGGCAGTAACGGAGACGTGGCGTGTGACTCTTACAACAAATACAAAGAGGACGTCTCAATTTTAAAGGATCTCGGAGTTGACGCTTATCGTATTTCACTAAGTTGGGCCCGAATTCTGCCTGGGGGCTTCTCCAATGAAATTAGTGAGGACGGGATATGGTACTATAAGAACTTGCTTGAAGACCTTGAGGCTCAGGGCATCGAGCCCGTAGTTAGTATCTATCACTGGGATCATCCGGTGGTCCTCGAGGAGATGGGAGGCTGGACGAATGAGCTGATGGTCATGTGGTTCGCCGATTATGCGCGAGTGATTTTTGACCATCTTGGTCATCTTATTAAGACGTATGTGACGCTAAATGAGATTACGGATTATTGCAAACAATCTTACGGTACCGGACAAAAAGCCCCAGGTATATTCACTATATTTTCTGATGAACCAATCCATTCATTTATTTTTTCATTATCTAATATCATTGAAAAATTATTATTATCCACACGTTTTTCTTAATTCTCCGAAGTCTATATTTTCATGGTCCATATGGCATCATGCAAATAGAAATTTTGCAATCATTCGTTTATAAAGATGATTATCTATTTATTCTATTCAACAATTATTTTACAACTTTCAGTCCGTCATTCCTATAAATATTTTCGTGATAATTTTCATACTCATAGAAATTGAGTTTTTCACTCACAGACATTGACCAACATTTAATGTCAAACGTTGATTGTAGGTAAGGCTATTCCTGAATTCGCTCCATATCTATGTGTGCATAACATGTTGAAGGCGCACGCAAAAGTTTACCATATGTACGACGAGGAATATCGGAGCCAGCAAAACGGAAAGATTGGTGTCGTACTTCAGTGCATGTCGTATTATCCGAAATATCTGAATGATACGATGACACCTGAAGTATATTTCGACTTTAATTGCGGTTGGATACTGGATCCGCTATTCTCGATAAATGGTGACTACCCGGAAGTGATGAAAGAACGAATCGGTGAGAACAGCAAATTGGAGGGTTATCCGAGGTCAAGGCTTCCGGTATTTACTCAAGACGAGATAGATTACATAAGAGGAAGCGTCGATTATATCGGTCTTAATCATTACACCTCGATACTTACTGAACCAGCACTAAAATCAGATACTACTCTTTGGCACGAGGACCACGGAGTAATCCGAAGTTACAACGAGAGTTGGCCTCAAACCGCCTCATCCTGGCTCAGAATAGTGCCTCAAGGATTCGGTGATTTGCTTAGAAAATTAAAAAATCGCTATAATAATCCATTGGTTTATGTGCTCGAGAACGGGGTCGCTGATAACGGCACGAGTCTTCAAGATACCGAAAGAATCCAATATCTTCACGACTATATTCGTGAACTGCTTTTGGCCGTTAATCGCGATAATTGCAATGTGAAAGGATACTTCATTTGGAGCCTCCTCGATAATTTTGAGTGGGAGAGCGGTTACTCCGAACGATTTGGACTAGTCAACGTCGATTTTAGAAATTCCAACAGGCATAGAACAGCTAAACTTTCATACAATTGGTACAAACAACTGATTCGCACGCGACAACTCCAACTTTAGGCCAAGAAATGAAGGGTTTGATTTTGACAAAAATACTAACAGGTAACCGCGAGTGCCATCACACGCGGAATGTTCCCCTGATATTAACTGCATAGTTTTGGACACCAGATTCCGAGTATCTTATTTGTTATTAACAAATTAGTGAAAAAAACGCACTTTTTTTAGTTTTTTGCTTATAAAACGAAAACCAATGGAGCTATGGAAAAGCAACTAAAAGACAAAATGTAGAGAAAAAAATGCGAAAAGAATGAGCCCTAAAACGACCCGATCGGTTAATAATTAACGGAAAAAATGGAAAAAAACATAAAAAAAAGACGTTTTTTCAAAAAATTTTATCGTCGCCATTTTTGAAGTTGGATCTTTTTTTTTGCACGATTGTAGGTAGGTATATTACTTCAAAAATGGCGACGATAAAATTTTTTGAAAAAACGTCTTTTTTTATGTTTTTTTCCATTTTTTCCGTTAATTATTAACCGATCGGGTCGTTTTAGGGCTCATTCTTTTCGCATTTTTTTCTCTACATTTTGTCTTTTAGTTGCTTTTCCATAGCTCCATTGGTTTTCGTTTTATAAGCAAAAAACTAAAAAAAGTGCGTTTTTTTCACTAGTTTGTTAATAACAAATAAGATACTCGGAATCTCGTGTCCAAAACTATGCAGTTAACATCAGGGGACCATTCCGCATGTGATGGCACTCGCGGTTACCTGTTAGTATTTTTGTCAAAATCTGATGATTTTGTAGCTTCGCTTCCTGGCCTACTTATCGAAAACATCGCATCACCGCCAAAAACTCCACGTACTGAATTCATGGACTTCGCTGAAAAAAATCGTCAACATACCGCGAAGAAAGCACAAAATCATCTCAACCATTGAACAACCAAGCAAAGTGACAACAAAAGAAATCAAAAGTTTTCTTGTTGCGTAATCATTTACCGTGTACTAATATTTACGATCAACATGTCTGATTTTAAAACTGATTATATACAATCATTTTATAAGATCGAAATTGTGCCTCTATGTATATCAAAAAGCTTATGTTCAATAGAACTGGATTGGTGTTACCTCATGACATAAATATAGGCATATTGATAAGGTTTTTTGAATTTATTCTTTACTCTTGTTTCTTTGACACAAAAAAATCTTTTTCAAAGTTCTGTGTAAAAACCCAATACAATCTTGTTCTATTCAACTATCTTTCCATTTGTGCCGTGATACAGATGGCAATTTATCGAAGTAGAATTCGGTATGCAAAATCATGTTTTTCCGTTGATTATTATATTAATCAATGATAATTTTCCATCCACTGGACAAATAATCACGGTTGCTGTCATGACATCATTGGTTTTCTTGTAAATATACCTCTCTTGATAATGTATTTTGCATATTGAGAAAAATGAGTGTCTATAAAAAATATACCTTATGTCTTTACTGACACCCTTACATATTGGAATACATATATTGAAGCAGTCTTCAATTTTAATATCGTTTCTGTTTCGTTTCCTTCAATCTTCATAATTTTAAGCCATTAATCAGGTTGCTCTGTAAGACGACAGACGTGTTTCGTTACAAATAATAAGCTAGGATACGTAAAATTTTGTTTTTATATTCGCTCTGCGTGAAAACAAATATCTAAACGTATTTTTAAAATCACTTTATAAACGGGGAATTAATTATAAAAGAGAGATATCGAATGAGAAGGCGAAAATATGAATGGATTTTCCAAATATCTTTGTAAAGAAACGAATAACGTTACATTGTGTTTCGCGTCTCTTCCTCTGAATCACCCGTAGTCCCACAACTCCATATGCAATATTGCCACGATCTATAAATCTATTCCGTTTTTTTAAAAAATATAAAAATAACGGTACCAACGTACTCCATAGTGACTGCCGGGTAACATGTCATTCCTTTTCTTTGTGCAAGATAGTCACATCGTGTTACTTTCTTAAAATGGATTAAAAAAAACGAAGATCATTATCCGGGGATGAAGACGTGAATCATCGTTTGGAAAAATGTTCAAAACGTTTAAACAGAAAATTAAAGACACACACGGAAAGCGGAAGCATAAAACATGTAGAGACAGCAAGTCGTATAATCTTCAACCTGAAATTTATCAGCGAGAAGCCTTACATGTTGGTCCAACTGATACGGAGATACGAATCTCAGGCACGTTGTGATTATTTTTGCTTACCGCACATGCTGGTCCAACCTCATGCAGAGAAAATTTTCTCAGGCTTATTGTAATGCAACTTGTTCTAGTTCAACTAGTTTAAGGAGATTAAGTTCAAACATTTTTTTACGGGATCTGGAAACAAATTTACTCAACTTTCCGTGTCAAAGTCACCTCGCTCATATTATTGTTCATACGAGGAACAAGAAATGAACCATGTAAGCGGGAGATTTCGAGATAAATCAATGTCAAAGAGACCGCGCCTATTTACTATACTCCCGAATCCAAACATAAGGAAAGTTTAACGTCCACACAAAGTCAAAAAATTAATTGTTCTCCGGAGAGTGTTTGAAATGGACATGATAATGACCTCGACCCGTCTGTGATCGCTGAACAAACAAATAAAATAGCTGAGAGTGGCGAGGAAATAGCTGAGAGTGGCCGGTGATAGCGTAGGTGACAAATCTCCTGATACGCATTCGAATAAATCATCTGAAGTCGAATGAACCAATAGTAATACTCACAACGACAAAAGGTTTTGGAGATTATTGGAAAGCGTTTGGATCCTGAGAGGCATCTGGCCGATGAAATTCAGAAGTATCTCGCAGTATGGTGGCAGGATATCATTCGTATGGAGTTCTCTAACGAGGATGAAAGATCTCGTATCATGAATAAATAACTTCAATGTCATCGATCAGCAAGAAGCACCAGGTTGGCCGTCATTTCCGAAATCTGGAGAAAACTTGCTTCAAAGCCAGTGAGATATCCTAGCTATATGTACGTGATTCAGAAAATACGTTTCGATAGATCGAAGTAGACCCCATGAAAAGCCAAAGTTTGGAAAATATGAAATGACTATTTCTCTTCCAAAAAAATTTGACACATGCATCGATTTTTTAGTCTTGTAAAGATATCTTCCCCCTTTATATTTTTCTATCGAAGTATAGAAAAACCGTGTTCAACTAGAAATTGAACTCGAGGCTGCCTAGCGGCAAGCTAGTAACGCTAAATACTATCTAGCGGCTGAGTTGGTTAACTGGCCGGCGGCTAGCGTTATATGAATCGCTGTGAAAACTAGCGGCTAGATTGCCGAACTATACAGCCGCTGTACAGTATTTTTCAAATGTGCTAGTCCTGAAAGGCTACAGGTATATTTTTCTTTGAATTCAGTATTAGTACAGGTTTAATAATAAAATCAAACAATTCAAGAATCGTATACATATATATTATTTAAAATCCCCTCACGGGGAAAAAAACGTGGACAAGTACATTGGTGATCCCTTGTTTCCTTATGATATTAAAAATAAATCCAAAACGCCGCTTAGAAGAATACAAAAAAAGTTACAAAATAAGTTAAGATCTGTTGAAATATACGTGGCTAAATACGGGAAGCTTTACTGCGTGTCAATAAATTTTCAAATACGGTTTGATGTTGATAGAAAAAATAATAAAGTTCGGAAATTCAACTACGTCACCAACCAAATTGCAAACGTAAAAAAATTAGATTGTAAAAAAATTCTGAACGAAGTACTTGGCGAGTTCGTGATCATGCATCTATACATTACGCTAATTTCATGGAAAAATCCTCGCCAAGTACTTCGTTCAGAATTTTTTTACAATCTAATTTTTTTACGTTTGCAATTTGGTTGGTGACGTAGTTGAATTTCCGAACTTTATTATTTTTTCTATCAACATCAAACCGTATTTGAAAATTTATTGACACGCAGTAAAGCTTCCCGTATTTAGCCACGTATATTTCAACAGATCTTAACTTATTTTGTAACTTTTTTTGTATTCTTCTAAGCGGCGTTTTGGATTTTTTGTTTAATATCATAAGGA
>JBBLXU010003705.1:0-25875 GCA_037893425.1 Campoplex nolae | reverse complement strand
ACAGTACTTACACCTCATAGTACACCAGCCGAAATTGTTTTTTTTGCTCAAGTTTTTATTGTTTGTAATTTTTTTTGCTCAAGTTTTTTTTGGTTGTAATTTTTTGTATTTTTTTTTTCTAAAGATATTTATTTATTTATTAAATCATTATGATGAATTGGTTTTTAGAAAGATAACATTTTTGAAGATGAAATATAAGGAACACTGTGTATTTGGCCTTGATTAATTGCACGTACTTGGCCATTCAATAGATCTGAATTATTTAACAACTTTTTGAGAACTTTCACCCACTACCCTGGTGGATCAGCAAGTCTCTAGAAAAAGTCCCGAAAAAAGTCCCAATTGGGACTCGGGATTTGGGACTTTAGTGGACAAGTAAGACTCACTTGTGAGTCCCAAATGGGACTTTTTCCCCTCACTCGGTGCGAGACGGGAATTTTGTCTAAGGTCAGTCGCAAAAAAAGACCCTGTTTGGGACTCTGACTCCTGATTTGGGATTCATGACGTCACAGAAAAAAGTCCTATTAGGGACTTATTTTGGGTCTTACTTGTCCACTTAAGTCCCGAGTCCCAATTGGGGCTTTTTTCGAATTTTTTTGGGAATCGCTGATTCGTCAGGGTGCGAGGTTAAAATTAAAAAATCTTGGTACAATTTGATTTTTTTTAAAATGATAATGAAAACAGTTTTGTATCAGTGTATGATAAAAGGTTTGTTAGATAGTTTTTGTAGAAGCAGTTTTTTACTCCGACAACTTTGTCAGTCGTAAAAAAATTATGTGCGTTCGGTTTTTTTAAAGGTTTGAACATATTTTTCTGTGGATTTATTTTCATACCTTATGTTGAATCAATTTTTGAAGAGGATTTTCGTGCAGAGGAATCTCTACATGAGTAACAAAAGTCAGTTTTTACTGAGACGACTATTCAGGGGACATAAATGTACTTGTCTCAGTTTTTCACAGCATTCATGCTATATTTTTACGATATCTTGGAACACCAGAAGATAAAATTCAGTTGCTACATCTTCTACAGAAGCCGAATACATAGCTCTTTATGAAGGCGTAAAAGAGGCTTGCTGGTTGAAATCTCTATTAAGCAGCATTAATTTGAACATGTCTAATCCCGTCGTAATTTACGAAGACAATAATGGGTGTATTGCAATAGCCGACAATCCCACGGATCATAAGCGATCAAAGCATATCGATGTAAAATATCACTTTTTAAGAGAAAAGGTCGAACAAAAGGTAATAACTTTGAAATATATTCCAATAGGTCAACAATTAGCGGATGCGTTCACACGAAGCCACTACCAGCAGTGCAGTTTTTGAAAACCCGGAAACAAATGGGCCTGGAAGAAATATAATTTTAAGCATTCATAATGTACAATAATTAAGAATTACTGGTCTGACTGGGTTTTTCTTAATAAGGGGGTTTTCCCAATCCATGCAACAAATGTTGGACCATATCGTTATATTCCCCTGAGTAAAATTATAAGCTGAGCAAGATTAAAAGCAAAAGAGCAAAATTTGACATTTATAATAATGGATTATTTTTGAGTGGGAGTATTGAATTATGAGCAAAAATAATCAATCAACGTAGAAATAAGTTTGATATGAAACACTATACGAATTAAGAAAGAGAACGCGTGAGGTCTTATAAATAAAAGTACCATAAATGTGTTTATAAAATATAAAATATACAAATGATAAAAGTAATAAGAAACCGAAGCATAGAGACGTTTTCGTTCTATGAGCTCGAGTCATACTTTTGGTCTTTTCGTTGATCAGTCCTTCGACAGTTCTCATCCAGTAAAGACATTTAATAATAAAATAATATAATTGCTCTGCTTAAACTAAGTCTCTAACTTTATTTAACAACCTGCTTCCCGACATAACCCAATACGCGACCTCTAAAATTTTTTTTTTAAGCTCAAATTTTAGGAAAGTTACTTATTTGATATGAACTAAAAGCTATCAAAGTTAATAAAAAAAAAAAAAAAAAAATGATTTTATTTGCATCACCCTAATCTACACATATGTACCGCACAAATTCACTGCCATATTACACATAAACTTGGCGTTCATAGTTTTCAAACTATTGGGTTATTAAAAAAATCTCAAAAGGGTAAAAAAAATGCGTTTTTTCTTGTTGTTGAATGCATTCGCATTTTTTCCGACCTTTTTCTCGAAATTTTTTCTTCCAACCGATTTCAGTAAAAACTGAAAAATTGATCGTCGTTACCTGTTCACTATATCGGGTGTTTGATAAAATTTAAAGCTAGAAAAATGTTTCGTTTTCCAACCCTAGCGGATTTCGTGACCAGTTTTTTGTGGTTGGAATTAGAGCTGGTCGCTTTTGTATTAAAGTTGACCAGTTTTTCGTGGTCAGTAGTACTTTTTTTGTACCGGATGTGACGTGTAATCCTGGTCGGTTCGACTAGCATATTCCAGTCGTCTTGACTACAGTTGAGCCTGATTTCAGGACCGTAAGCTGGTCGTTCCGACCAGAGGCATGTGGTCAAAATGACCACCTGGTCCAGTGTCCGAAAAGGCATTCGACCGGAGTATACTGGTCGAAACGACCATCTTGTAACCCAGCTAGCGAGTCGTTCTGACCACGGACTGCTGTATTGTCAACAATAGGACAACAAAAAGAATTTAATTAAATCGAAGAAACCGATTGATCTGAGTGAGGTTCGATCCCGGGACTCTCGGAGTCCGAGCCTGGAGTGCTATCCACTGCACTACCAGACATTCTATAACTTATGTATAACGAAACTTATATATAACTCGTGAATCATGATTTATATGTGAGTTTCGTTGTTCTTCATTTATAAAATGGCTGGTAGTCCAGTGGGTAGCACTCCAGGCTCGAACTCCGAGGGTCCAGGGATCGAGCCTCGCTCAGATAGACTGGTTTTTTTTTTCAATTTATTTTAATTCTTTTTGCTGTTCTGTTCTATCGAGAACCCTGGTCAAAATGACCAGTTCGTCACTTAATTAACCAGCGAGTCGTTCCGACCCGGGAACCCTGGTCGAAACGACCAGTTCGTCACTAACCAGTGAGTCGTTCCGACCCGGGTACTCTGGTCGAAACGACCAGTTCATCACCGAACCAACGAGTCGTTCCGACCACGGTGATGTGGTTGGAACGACCGACATGAATACGTCACATCCGGTTTAGTCCGACCACAAATAACTGGTCAATTTTTGTACAAAAACGACTAGGAAAGCTGGTCAAGAAATCCGCTAGGGAATTCTAAAGACATCAGAATTTTTTCAAATCTTCTTTTGACATATTTTTTCAACTTTTTTCCCTCAAAACTTCGCCTAATATGTTCGCGTCTCTTTGGAATTGGGGGTTCCGATGAAATATCGAGAAGGGAAAACGTTTTCTTTTTCATTCTTGGACTCGTTGAAATTATCTTTTTTTTAATTGGGAACATTCTCAGTCGGAAAGAATTCTAATGAATTTAACAAAAACGAACGCATTATTTTACCTTCTTGAAATTTTTTTAAAACAATAGTTTCTGTGGTACGTGGCATATGTCAATTTTTGTTTTTTTTTTTCGCTAAAAATGAGATACCTATGAGAAAAAAAATCGTACAGATTTTTTTGAAAAAACGAAAGTGAAGTTTTCGCTGCTCCCGATAAAGTCCCGGTCGAAAAAAAACCTTAAAGAATTTTTCTCTCAAAACGCGGTCCAACTGTTAATGTAAAAAAAAAGTTGGACAACAATTGTGTTCAAAAGGATGTAGCGGATGTAAAAGAAATCGTAGAAAATTTTCAATAAAAGCAAATTGAAAAGGAATTTCTTCCCTTCAAAATGCCGCTTTTATTTAAACTTGTTTACACTGCCCCCAAAATGGCATCTAAAATGGCTCCAAAACTTTTTCGTAATTTTGTCCGGAAACTTTTGATGGGTATAGCGTACAGAATTAATTGCTACATTTAAGACTCAGCTAATTTGGACTAAAACGACTCATAACACGCAGTGAAATGTTATTAGTCTATGTAATATATACGGCAAAGATTGATTTGAAGGAACGTCAATGCTTTTCTTAGTCGCCAGCTACTTTATTCCCAAATTTTTTCTACTCATTGGGTGCATGTATTTAGAGTTTCGAGTAAAAGTTTACATTGCGATTTAGTCGCTTTCTTAAAAAACAAAAAAAAAAAACAAAAAAAACCGTCTGAAAAAGTGCTGAATTAATTTATCAACAAGTTTATTGTTCATTAGATGTATAAACCGGTATGGGAACCGAAAAACATCGTAATCATTAAATTCACAACCGACAGATGATTGTGCTTTGATTGAAACTTTGAAAAGTTATAAAAATGTACTTGATTATTTTGAAAAATCGGTCGCATCTTCATATAAAATGTTGTTCTTATTTTTTATAGTGAACGAAAATCCGAAAACTGTTTTTATCATAAACTTAGTAGCTGATAAATGACCGCGCTTCGATCAGGCTCTGAAAAATATGCAATATATTATAATTTGGAAAAAATCGGTTGATATCGCACGAAATAATTTTTTCATATTTTTTTTTCTAATTAACCGGCATCCGAAAATCTTTTATTCATAAAATTTGTAAGCGACAAGCGATTGCGCTTCGATTAGGCTTTTGAAAATTTATATCTCAAAATTGAAAAAAAAAATGTTCAACTTTACACAGATTTTTGTTTTTAATTTTTCTAATTAGCTAATTTTCGACAATCGTCGATTTTGATCCGACAATCACCGACAAGAGTCCAACGAACGATTCACATTTAAAAAAAATAAAAAATCCAAAATCAGTCGGCCAAGTTCACAGAGGTCCATAATAGGCCTCTTGTTTGTAAAGCCCACTGCACACGTTGCTTATTCTTGAGCTGAATTTCGTGCGTAATGCTATTATTTTGTATATATATTATGTGTATATAGATTTACAAAAGTACATTACACACGGAAGCAAGCGTCGTGTGCAGCGGGCATAAGCCGTGTTGGAAAGCACCCACCCGTAATCTACCTTCTTCACGTCCTGGAAAGCCTTAAATTTCACTGGGTGTCGTGTATTGGTTTATATAGGCGCATATTGAATATTGCATACCACCGAGGTTTCTCAATGGCGTCCACTTTGTTCCAAGCTTACGATCTATCGCGTTACAACAATGTATTTAGTAAAGTAAATTAAGAATAAAATGTTGAAACTGACATACCAACGACTTTAATCGAGTCAATCGGCAGATATTGAAAAGGTTTTCTCACAATGAGGTGAAAAACTGGAGGCTACACAGCACGACGAAGAAGAGAAACACAACAGGAGATTAGAGTTTGTGCACGAGACGTACGAGACTTTCCTTTATTCTTTTCCGTTAATTTATTCGTACAATACAAAATAATAAGCTATAAATGATTTTAATTAAATTTCATACAAAACACTGAAGAAAACGAAAATAAAAATGAAAGTTCTCGCAGGATACAGATGTCTAGTTGACAGGAGACAGTGCTCGTCGCGATTGATTTTTCCACGTTATGTACGATTTATTTACCGTTTTTTTTTTTTTTTTTTTTTTTATGTTCGTCTTTTATTTTTCAGGTTAAACAAAAGCTTTGGTTTTTGCGCAATTGGCGAAAATGTCGAAACGTGTCGCAGTGGATGGTGGAGATTCGGCCTCTCAGCCACCCATAAAGAAGGTTCAGTTTGAGCCCATTCTCATTGGGCCAATATCAACTCTTGAAGAGATGGATATGAAGGTTCTACAATTTCAAAACAAAAAACTCCAGCAGGTATAGACAGCCACTGAGACATCCTAATAATTTAAGCTTGTATTTTGTTTGCTAATTTTTAATGCTTTTGACATTTGGTTAATCAAACTCTAATTTTTTCTCTTGCCTCTATAATTTTAGAGACTTGAACAACGTATGAGAATGGAAGCAGAGCTTCGGCAGCGTATTGAACAATTGGAGAAAAGACAGACTCAAGATGATGCTGTTTTAAATGTTGTTAATCGATATTGGAATCAATTGAACGAGGATATTAGAGTGCTGCTTCAGCGATTTGATGCTGAAACGGCTGATGAATCCGAGAACAAAAGTATGCAGAGAAGGGGATACTGTTGTTACTATAATATATACTATATAATAACGGCTAACTGAAGAACAACATTTTGCCTTTGTTACAGACGAATCCGAAGCAACTACTTCCTTTCTCATGCAGCTGTCCTCTTGGGACAAGGAAGAACTCGATGACAAACTAGCCAACCGTGTACAAGTCTCCAAAAGAGCTGTATCCAAAGTTGTTCAGGCATTCGATCGGCTTTCTCAAAGGAATGAAAAAATTACACTAGCGCTCAAGGGGGAGTCCGAGGGAGGTAATTTCAAATCAATATCCCTATCTTAAAAAATACCCTTAAGATAATATGGAAGATAGATATATATATATATATACACGTTTTAATAACAGATGTTATTATATCATATCAATCAATGTATATACAAATCAATTGATGTTAAATCCTTCTATCAGAATACAACTAATGTACTCTGCATTCTTGCATGTGTACAGTAAACCCAAGAATATTATCCTCTAGTCGGAAGTCGTCATCATCATTAATGGTATTTCATGTTATAGTCGGAATTTTCCTTCGTTTTTATATACCACAGTGCTTTAGAACATTTTGAATATTGATTGACAATTTTTCATCAGCCAAATTTGTTTAAGCAATTTTTTTTATTAATCTCATCAATATTCTACAGCTCAATGCTCTCAACCCTTTATACATTGCTACTATACCGAATACCCAAAGGATCCCATTCAGAGACGTAATGCGATATGATCAGAAAAAATGTGAATGTGATGAGATACTTCCTAATATATTTCTGCAGTTTTAATTTACTCGTTCAATTGTGATGGGAAAAAAAATGTGCATTCGTTCGTCTATTAGATTTATAAATTCCACAGAAATCTCGGCTCGGCAACATTCATTTCTACTCAATAAATAGCTCAATGAGAAATACTTTCTGCGTAGTAGACAAACAAAATAGCCGGTGACTTTTCAATGTTTCACATTTGCATCAATAATTTATCGATATAAGAAGAAAAAAAATTTATCAGGCTTAGCAACGGGCATTCAATATTTTTGGGAACCAACTACCGGTATACTAAGTCAAAAACATCTGTTGGTTAGTACATGCACTAACAATTTTTTCATGGCGATAATTTCAACACCAGCGTTGCCTTCTTCAAATTTAATAAATGAAATTATAATAAATGTTGACACGTCTTGTTGCCGTAAGAACCCAATATTCCGGTTTAATTATCACTTTCCGAATCCCACTCGGAAATTCGGGCCTCCAAGCCGAGAGCCTTTCTCATTTAACGTATTACTATCACAAAGTTACTTTATTTAGGATTCTTAAATCATTTTGTATGAATATTCTTGACACCAAAACTAACAATTTTCTCCTATGAAGAAAAATTTGAGATAGTCAATTTCCAATTTTAAGAAATGTGTTTAGGATTTTTCTTAAAAAATTTCGGCTCATGGCCTTTCTGGCTATCTGCAGAAAAAATATTAAATACATTTTTTTTTTGCAACTCGATTTTTGCAACTTTTTAACGAAATGTGACTTTTATTTACACGCGTTTAGATGGAGAAAATAAAAAGTTGCAAATTAAATATCTCAAATTCTAAACGTCATAAAATTTTCCTTCATAGGAGAAAACTGTTAGTTTTGGTGCCAAGAACGTTTATGCAAAATTTTGCAAGGACCCTAAATGAAGTCGTTTTGTGATAGTAATACCTTAAGCTCTTTCTTGAATTTCTTGAAATAATCGTACTTGCCTAAAATAATGTGGATGTATTATCATGAAGATTATTGCCTAGAGAAAATTGTTATTGATAAATGAAGATTTATTAGAATACAGTTATTTCATCATTCAGTTACTCAAGTTGTACTGTCCGTATTTGTATCTATGATTTGTGAGACCTTCGACAACGATTTTCTTGCAGCATAAGCTTACATTTCCTATTCAACGGAAAAGTAATAATCAAAAAGTAAACTTGTGTATAGGCGTTTAAAAAAAATCTTATTGGTAGAAAAACATTTTGCAGAGGACGGTCCGAAAGTAGACGACGTAGTGAGGAAAGCGAATGCCGAGATACAGATGGAAAATCGAAACTTACAAGCGATAAATATACAACTGCACGAGAAGTATCATACAATATCATTGAAAATGTCGGAGCTTCAGGACACAATAACCGGGAAGGATACGTTGGCCGCAGAATTGAGGAACCAGGTTGACGATTTACAATACGAGTTGAATAAAGTACGGGCGAGAAACGATAAGCTAGAACATCATTTGGGAGAGGCTATTGAGAAATTGAAAGCATTTCAACAGTTTCACGGTACCGATGAGAAAGGCACGAATAAGCCGAGTACACTTGTAGCATCGAGCGTGTCGCAAACGAAACTCGATGACTTGCAGAGAGAACTTGAAGAAACAAGGGAACTGGCAAATAACCGATTACAAGAATTGGATAAGCTGCATCAGCAACATCGTGATGCTCTCAAGGAGGTAGAGAAACTAAAAATGGATATCCGTCAACTTCCGGAATCTGTAATCGTTGAAACTACGGAGTATAAGTGTTTACAATCCCAATTTTCTGTACTGTACAACGAGTCAATGCAATTAAAAACACAATTGGACGATGCGCGTCAACAGTTACAATCAAGCAAAAATACCCATTTACGCCATATAGAGATGATGGAAAGCGAAGAATTGATGGCTCAAAAGAAACTCCGCAGCGAATGTATTCAACTGGAGGACGTTCTGGCTCAATTGCGGAAGGAATATGAGATGCTGAGGATCGAATTTGAGCAAAACTTGGCGGCAAACGAGCAAACGGGTCCTATTAATCGTGAAATGAGACATCTTATAACGTCTCTGCAAAACCACAATCAGCAATTGAAAGGAGAAGTACATCGTTACAAGCGAAAGTACAAAGAAGCTTCGGTTGAAATACCTAAACAAAAGAAGGAAATCGAAGAATTGACCGCGAAACTTGGACAACAAAATTCACAAGAGAGTAAAGAAGGTAATAACTCGGACAGTAGTGGAAAAGAAGAGGATGCCTCGAATTCACTTCCAGGCTCCATGCAAATCAAAGAAGAGACCGGGATTGCAATAAAACGCGAAGCTGGAATCGACGAGGAGGTTGAGACGATCGAAGTTGGTGATAATGGCGAAGGCAGTAAAGGAACACCCGACTCTCTGACGTTGACATCGCCAACACTGAAAAAAGAAAAGGATATTAAGAGAGAGAAGGATGTTAAAAAAGAACCCATTAAAACAGAACACAGAGATCCGGCTCACAGGACCAAAGAAACGAAAGCCGTTGAATCCGAAATAGTGCGTGATCTTAAAGCTCAATTAAAGTAAGTAATTAATACGCAATATGCAATTTAAACGCACGCCAATTTCTTACTTACCGATATTATTAATTAATAATAATATGAACCTCAAGATTATTCGAACAGCGTTAGGATGAATTTCAAAAAATCAGTTAAACACGATTAAAGATTGTTATATTATTTATCATTCACTTACTCAAGTTTTTATAGAATCTTGTTGAAAAAAAAACTTGATTTGTCAGTGAATTTTTAAGAACCTGCTGTCATTGTGAGCAAACAGATAAAAACTTTATAGTCGTAACTTTACCACGAGGCGCGAGCTACGTGCAGCGTCATAGGGGGAAGCGATCAGAATCGCGAAAAGTGGTGGCAAAACGGCAATTTCATGCTTCACCCGTATGAACTTTACATGATAGAGGAAGAAGCACTAGATTGCTCTTTGGCTACTCTTTCAGAGCAGGGCCAAATATCGGCGTTTTTTTTCTCTTCAGGAAAGCCGTGAACGAAATGAAAGAGATGAAATTACTGCTTGACATGTACAAAGGTGTTGGAAAAGAGCAACGAGACAAGGTTCAACTGATGGCAGCCGAGAGAAAAACACGCGCTGAAGTTGAAGAACTTCGTCAGCAAATAAAAAAGATTCAGGTAAGTTTATGATCGTCGATGTAGAAAATCTATTCCAGTGTGACCTTCGAAAATAAACGGTAAAAAATATTGCAATCGTGAAAAGATGTTCGACTTCCAGGAGAGCAAGCGCGAAGAGCGCAAGAAATTGGCGGACGAGGATGCACAAATAAAAATAAAAAAATTGGAGGAGCAGGCGTACACCCTACAACGGCAAGTCGCTTCCCAGAAACAGGTATCATCGAATATCTCATTCATATCACCCGTGCCCACCCCACTTCCGCTCCAAACTAATCTATCTTTCATGCTGACCCTACAATGCTAACGATATATGAAAAATATTTGTTTTTATTATTTCTTTATTGTTATAATTTATTTGCGTTCATTTCAATGATGATGAGCCTTCTGCATGCATGGCCAATACTACGATAATACGTACCGTCGCCCAACTAATAACTTAGTCGTGACAATTATTCCGTGTGTGTTTATATAAACTATAACGTTGCGTCGTCGAATCGTCTCAATGATGGTGTTGCCACTCACGTTGCCTCGGAAAGGAGGTACGAGGTAACAGCGGATTCGACAGAAAGGTATCGTGAACATAGTTGAAGCAAAAACAAAACAAATAATTGTTACCCATTTGAATCAGTGAATCCGTGTTAATATAACCACCCTCCCCCCTCCCCCAATCTATCTAACTCGTTTACGGCTTTACAAAATCATTTTTTGTGTCCAATAAAAGAGATAACCCGCGTTATTCAGTTTTGACATTTAAGAGTTTTGACGGACGCGTGTTCACTGTATGAGGGGAGTGCGCGCGCCTAGTATTATTTATTTGTAACCGCTTGTGTGTGTTAACGAACGGTGGTGTAACCCTAAACAGAATTGTGTCTGGCTGCAGGAGGAGGAGGCTCTTTTGAACGAGATGGAGGTCACCGGGCAAGCCTTCGAGGATATGCAAGAACAAAATTCTCGACTTATACAACAATTGCGAGAAAAAGATGATGCCAATTTCAAGCTTATGACCGAGCGAATAAAAAGTAATCAGTTGCACAAATTGGCCAGAGAGGAAAAAGATGTTCTCAAGGAACAGGTTACGACACTTACGACCCAAGTTGAGGCTGCTAATGTTGTTGTTCGTAAACTCGAGGAGAAAGAACGTTTGCTTCAAAACTCGTTAGCCACGGTGGAGAAGGAGCTTGCTCTACGACAACAAGCAATGGAGATGCATAAACGGAAAGCCATTGAAAGCGCACAATCAGCCGCTGATCTCAAACTTCATCTAGGTATTAACGGATTCCCTATTTTTATCAACGGGACAGTCAGATTATTCGGAATGGAGCACCAAATATTATGTATTTTTGAGTTATTTTTACGACTTTGATGCTATCGAATTAAATTTCAAGAGAATTAAGAACATTTAGAAAATAGAAATTTATATTAGTCGAAACTTTGCTTTTCAAGCCGCCAAATGTCTCCTCGGTTCCACAATTAACTGAAGTAAAGTATAGACTCGGTGAGCCTCGGGACAGCGGATGACAGAGCTGTCAATGTACTTGTTCCGAAACTCTACCGAGTCTCTTTTTAATTTTGTACATATATTGGTAATTCACTTATATACAACCAATTTTTAATTCAATCTCGTAGTACGTTTCTCATTAGCACGTTCATTGGAGGTAATGACTATTTATTTTACTTGTTGCAGAAAAGTATCATTCGCAAATGAAGGAGGCTCAACAAGTCGTAGCAGAGAAAACAAGCTCGCTCGAAGCTGAAGCATATAAAACAAAAAGACTTCAGGAGGAAATTGCGCAGTTGCGTCGCAAAGTCGAGAGAATGAAGAAGATTGAACTCGCGGAAACTCTCGACGAGGTAATGGCTGAAGAGCTGCGAGAGTATAAAGAGACGCTAACATGCGCATCTTGTAAAGTTAAACGAAAAGATGCTGTTCTAACAAAGTGTTTTCACGTCTTCTGCTGGGATTGCTTGCGTACACGTTATGAAACGCGTCAAAGAAAATGTCCAAAGTGCAATTGTGCTTTTGGTGCGAACGATTATCACCGTCTCTACCTCTCGACATGAAAGAAGAATAAGACCATCGGTAATAATCATAATTTAACGTGGCCCCTGGTAATCATAATGTTATATTTGTTTGGACACAATCCGAAAAGACGGCGCGATACGTTTCTTTTTTGTCGGTATACAGTTTTATACTTCAAAGAGTGGAAACTTCAAGAACAGTTTATGAAATCATCTTTTTCAATTTTCATTATCCGTATCTGTTCTATATCATATCGCGCGTGTTAGTCACTGCGTATTCCAGAAGTTCCAAGAAAATAATGCCTATCTACCCTATCTGCTGTAACGTCTGCTACTACTACTGCTTACGATAAGCGTACATTCAAACAACTTTCGACATGAATGTTAACATTTTTTGCAAATTTACTTATAAGCGCGCATAACTCTTCTGCATAGTCCTCACACATGTCAGATAAACGGCATATTATAAATTTCTATCAAAGCAAGGCAGAAAAATTAAATAATTATCGAGTCAACTGAACTTTGAATCGTACTTGATTATACAATATGTTTTGCTGAACGAGTTATTCGACGATACGAGCATTCGATGCGTACCATATACAATATAAAAATCTGACTAGCGAGAAGAACGATTCAACTTCAATTTTGAATAACTGTATAAATATCTTTTTCGCAAACAGCAGCAAGAAAAAAAATGTAGACAATATTGAATGTGGTACTAGAGAAAGCGTCGACGCATAAACGAAAAAGAACGAATGAAGCGAAACTATAAACAGTTATAAAAAAAAAAAAAAATAACCATTTGGAAAATACGCACTTTTATTTAACTTTTCAATGCAAATACAGTCATTTTCTGTACATTCTCGTTCGGTTTTTATTGCGGTAGGACAAGATGAGTTTCATCCTCTCAATGCTCCATATTAAACTCGTTAGTGTCGTTGGACATTTTGACAAATAAAAATGGTTCGTAAGTCCACTTGGGAAAAACTCTTTTGTAAAGATTCAACAGTATTGTATCTTGAGACTTGAGCTGACCATCGAAAACGCATTTCATATGTCCATGTGTACCTGGTTTGAGAAAAAATATTTTATATGCTCAACAAATAATGAAGCGTTCTGTCCAGTCGGTCTCTATGGGAGAGGCTAAATATAAAAAACAGCGTTTTTTTTTTATGGTAAAATTGTGTTTGCAACTTACCAAGAGGCTCTTTGATATGACCCCGACGTCCGTATTTTGTGCGCAATTGAACTGGTTTGAACCACATTATGTCTTCTCGATTGTAAAACATGAAACGTACAACAGCCGAACGTTTATGGACTTTGAATGGATGTCCACTGAGAACGGCACGTTTGACTATTATTCTGTCTGGATTCACGGACAATAGATTACCGGTTGCTATCAATTCCTGTAAATTTGACATAGCATTATAATATAATTATGTATCATTGAATAATGCGGTAGAAGGAAAAAGGATAAATTAAAAATCGGATGTAGTACCAAATAACCATTTTTGTTCTCGATGTAACACATCACTGGACAAGGGGGAAAAGTAATTGGTGCGTATAAGCTCGCAACAACCGTAGAGCTCGGCTGAAAATATCTTTCATATTTGTGTTTTGAGCCATTGGTGTGCTGACTGAAAATCGGACATGCAGTAAATCTTCGAAAACCACATTGAAAGACGAGTCTTTCCTTAGATTCAATTGGTTTGGAGCTGTTTCCAATACGCTTAAGTGTAATATTTATGAGAGACATTTTTTGTTCGCTCGGTAAAAGTCCGAAAACCGTGAGTGGAAAATTGTCGGTCTTTCGATAAGCATCGAAAAGCTCTTGACTGACACCTTTTACATGAATTGTGACATAACACCCGGGCTGGGCGGCAGTAATCAAAAGCTCTTCCTGATTTTCAATCTCACGGTAAATACGACGACGTGTACGATCGAAATTCTCAAATTGATAAATTTTCGCGTAATCCAACGGCAGATTTTCTTTTGGATCCCAAGGACTCGTTCTGAATGATTCCAATCCCCGATACTTTTGGAAGCGAATTTTAGCTAGCGTATCGTGCGGTGTATCGATTTCATCAGGAAATTGAGCTTCCAGCTTTGCTCCTAAGATAAAAACAATTTTTTAAATTTTTTCCCTTTAAATGACAGGAGGTAGAAAGAGAAAAAATTAATGGAAAGTCATCCGAATACTACTTTTTATATTTTCCATCGCTTGACTCTCTTCGTGAAGATCCATTTGCTGATCATATTTTTGCTCATCCGGTGTTGCTTCCGATACCGTAACAGTCTCGAATTCTTCATCATCGCTGCTGTCTTCGTTTCCATCAGTACTGTCGACCACGGATTCAGCATCCTCCATTCCGAGCATATTACAATCCTCGAGCTCCTCTGACGCGTAATTATCATTTGGAACTATATAATACAAATATTTATTGTTTCTTTTTCAATAAACTTCAGTGACGATGTTGGCAACCTAAGTTTCCAATAGATTATATCGTTATAAAAATTGCATCAATTTAGTGTACTAACTAGCATCCTCATCGGGGATCCAAGCTGCCTGATACTCCGATGTTCCTTTTGGCACGAGTTTGAAGAGTTTGCTGGCTTTACGTTCAGATTCTGCTTCCGCAATGTCGTCTCCAGTCGGCCACGTTTGTTCACCGTCCATGGGATCTGGTATATACTCACTCTGCAAACTTTCCTGCTTGCTCGGATCAGCGATCGCAATTATTCGTACACCTTCGTTCATCGTTATGTCTTCTGTAAAATTTCTGATGCGGCCTTGATCCAGAGGATATGGATCTATAACTTCGTCAATTTGTGACATTTGATATTCACCGAAGCCAGGAATGTATACGAGACTATTTACAGACAACGGTCGGCCTCGTAAATAACCAGTCACCTCTAGATTCCCGAAATTTTCTCCGTCCTGAAAAGAAAAAAATCACTAATCAAGACTTTTTAGCTCATGTATACGAGTCAAATGAATAATTTTTTCAAATCCATTGACAACGTTTACACGGCACTCTTATTCCAGTTTTTTTTTTTTTATATAAAGCGTTCCATGCCAAACTGGCGAAATTTTTCCCGGATCCCTGCCAATTTGATTCATTTTTTTATTTACTTTTTTTTTCATATGATTACATCGAGTCTTGAATACCCTGATTTTTTTTAGATTTTTTGAAACGACCCTTATTGGAAGAAAAAAAATTGAAAGAAAAATAAAAACTCCTCGTTTTAAAAATCTTAAGTATAATTTTTTTTTGTGTTTTACGAGCTATTAACCTTTAGACGGCCGGGATTTGAGAGTTGTTGAAATCGTCATTGAAAAGTGCCCACAATTAGTGTCTGGCATCACGTATCAACTATATACAAAGTTCATATCACAGGGCGAGCCCGGTCCTCTAGAAGTTAACGTTCTAAAAATTCCGAAACATTCAAGAACCGCTAACTTAGGGCTGATTGATTGTTCAAGAATTGTCGTGAAAATTCATTTTATGTAGGGGAAGGGGGGCAGCCCTGGCCAGCCTCTTTCCGTGGGTATTATTTTATAAAAAAAAAAATCAGGAAAATAAAAAATGGTCAGGGTCACGGTTGCGCGAAATGCCTCAAGAATTTTCCGGAAAGCCTCCACCATTACTAATATCAATTTAAAAAAAACTCCGAATAATTCGAGAACCGCTCACTTTGGACTGGTAGAATACTAAAAAATGGTCAAGAAAATTCGTTTTGGGTATGAAGTAAATATTTGAACATCAGCTCATAGTAAATGGTTCACAAATTTTTCGGAATTTTTTAAACGTTGATAGCTCGTAAAACACAGAAAAAATCATAATGCCACTACGGGTGATGGCTTAAAATTTTCCACATGTAATTACGGGTTTTTGGAAATGTTTTCAAATTTTTTAAACGAGACCTTTTTTCAATTCAGGGAAAAAGTCCGCTGGTTTGGCATGGAATACCTCATATACATATGGATATGTATTAGGCATTTCGCGCGACCGTGACCCCGACCATTTTTTATTTTCCTGAATTTTTTTTATAAAATAGTACCCAACGAAAAGAATATCAAAACCAATTTTTACATTTTTATCTCTCGTCTTTCATGATATACGATTTTGTAAAAAAGCCAGATTCAGTGAGATTCGGAAACGTTCCTACGCCTGTATCTATCAAGTTTGATGCACTATACATTTTGTTTTATTCATCAAAAGATCCTCTACGAATTCACCGAGCGGTTATTTTCCTGAGTTTCATCGCTTTGTTCATAAATCAATCGCATTAATATCCTCAAAAACAAGTTTAGGAAAAAACTACATGATGATTTCATAGAGGACTACTCGAGGAACAAAATGTGTGAAAACTGCAAACAAATTATGCAATTATTAGTTGATTTCGCAAATCCATCATTATCAATTTTGTTTAGGTTGATAAAATATGCTGCAAGCTGTAATATATAGATCCACCTTCAATCAATGCAACCGTTGCATTAAATTTTACTGAAAAATATTTTTAATAATTAGCGCTCATTCGGCTAGAGTGGGGCAGCCATATTACCTAGCTATAGCAATAGCTGCAATAGTCGCTGCAATAGTCGAATTGCTGATAGCTGCAAAGTCGTTACACGGTTTACTCGGACATCCTTGATTTTTCGAGAAAAACAAGAGTTACACCTTTTTCTCTGATGAAAGAAGAACAACGTGTAACTCATATGTTTCTTTAAATAACAAGCTTCTCCAAATAAATCGTGGAGTAGGATTTTTACCGACCGAACAACTGATAGATGGCTTTAAGGTGCTTTACCAGTTTCTCGAGTGCATAGAGACAGCCGAAAAGCGAATTCATATTATTCTCGGAGATGCTTGGATACGTTGAGAAACAAAATAAGCAGAGAACAACGTGTAACTTTTATTTTTCTCAAACTCATTTGCTCCGTAAGAAGATGTGCAACACGATTTTTATCGACTGTACCGATAAATCGCCACAAAGTTAGAGATGTCAACTCAAGCACTTGGAATTTTTCCAAACTGTTTGTCCGATCGAGTGGAGAAAACGTTCCAACCCACATAGAAAAAAAAACCAAAATGGGCTGATCTGTGCTAGTCCGATTCAACAAACAATGTGGGGACATTTCCATTTCCAACTTCACAGCTATCTCTCATCCCTTCAATTAACGTGCATACTATTTTAAGAACGATTATCCAAGTAATGTACAACATTGAATTAAAAACTCACACTATTATATTTTATGTTGTCAGCCAACAAATGTGGTCTATTGTTCCTGAAATCGGCGATTTTTTGCTTTTTAGATGCCACACGGCGAAGTAAATTCAATGCAGAATCTGCAGAACCATTAAGCAAGAACATCTTTTCCTTCGGCAACCAACTGGATATTGACTCTTGAGCACGCAGATTGGTCTCATGGCGTTTCTGTTATTTGATTAACGAATCATCAATAACAGTTCAATCATTAAAAAATTGAATATACATATCAGATATAAGCCCAAATAGAATCTTATCTGAAATATCAAAGAGCGCGCAACAATATTAATTGTAATGTAGGATTATGAAATCATCAAACCTTGGTCGGAATGTCGTCTAGATTTACAAGAGCTGCAACACAATTTGGCAATCCTTGAGCAAGACATTGTCTCATAATTTCCTCGCCCTGATGATCAATAACACAGCTTTGCGGAGATGATTTTGATCCTCCAGTGGCAGAGACTATGAAAAGTACGGTCGAAGAAACTTTCACAGCGTCTAAAGTTGCCATAATATTTCCTGGTGGTGGTACCATTAGGGAGAACCGTTTCTTTAATCTCGGCACACTAATGAGAATTTTTCAAATGATCTTGTATGATTCCTCCATATAATTTTTATCAATGGTGTAAAAATTGAAAATATATACCACATGTGAGTAATTCCACAGGGACTAACAGCCGCATCGGCGGTGTCTTCGGCTTGCGTTAGGATAGAGAGTACCGAGTGGATATCAAGACCCTCCTGTAGAGGGATTATTGTGACAAGTATAGGAGCTGAATGATGGACAGTAAGTTTTCGTTGAGATGTGAATAATTCTTCTCGCTTTTTCTGCCTAAGCTGAATGGACCGGAGACGTCTTGCATTTTTACTAAGCTCCTTATGTGCTCTTTTTGTCAAAGCTTTAATGCTCACTTTCCCTGACAAAAAAATCAAGCTCGTCAGCATTTGATAATAGTGTACCACTGAATTGTGCGCATTGTATCCACCAAGAAACCAATCTTGTTGGGAAATTGGTAGGGCTTCGTTCTAAACACTGACGGTGATTAGAGAACATGAAAAAAATTATTGATTTAAATATTGATACGGAAGAGATACATTTATGGTATCGTTGGAGAATATTTATTCCAAAATTTTTAAACCTTGTAGCATCAACACTTTAACCAACGATTCAAATAAGAATCAACATCAACTACTACTGTAACTGTTACTCCAATGCACTGGTAAGTAATACCATATATGTTTTCTCTCTCTGTTATTTGCCTCAGTTTTGAATAATGTACTCTACAATTGACTTGTGACAAATTATCAGAGATATAAAAACAAAAAATGTCTCATTCTGAAGATCGTAGTATAAGAACAATGTTTACTCTATATCATTTTGCAATATAATAAGTATATTAGAAACACCGAACAGATATTGATTACAAAAGATTCTACATTATCATGGATACAAATAATAAAATGTGTAGCTTAATCATAATGACCGTATGAATATATGTATATATTTAGATAGAATAATTGATGAGTACAAGATAGAGAGATAAGTTTTTTCTGCATTTTCACTTATTTTCATGAGTAGGAAATGTGTAGACAGAAAAAAAGTCTTCTTAAGCTGTGTCGTAATACAAACATTAGAGGGGTTCTATTATACAAACATTGCTACTTTGGATAAATTTCCATCACCTTTTGGTGTTTGCTGGTAATTAATATTTTCATCGATGCTCAATCATTTTAGTTGAATAGAGTTATATAAACGTCGTTTTGAGCAGTTTACGAGTCTCTGAATACTGACAAATTAATATGGTTATTGTTCTTCTATAGATACACATGGACATGAAGAGAAGGGCAAATGAACAAAATTGAGTAAATGCTTGGATCTAGGAGTTTCAACAAAGTAGAAGCTCTCCATTTTTTCTTCTACAAACCAATTCCATTAGGTCAGTTTTATATTTGGGGGAATATCTAACACTCAAGGATGTTCTTTTTTTACAAATATGATCCTAATAATTTAAGAAAACAAGATCCTTTTGAGAGTTTAGCTTTTTTTAAAAGTAAATACCAGGTGAGCGAGCGAGCAGCAACAAATTTAGATGGATATGGTAAATAACCTTGCAACATGTAATTGACTTGGAATGGAACGGAATAATTGGAGCGAATTTTATAAACAATAGAAAATTGAATTTTTAACTTTTTTGTACTTTTTGGTTATCTTTCGCACTTACGCGTAACATTAGCTACTGCTAGATATCACCTAAATTGCAAAATTAGATCTATACATTTTTGAATCGATATATACCTTTGGCAAGATCGTTGATGGAACCCTTACTACGATGACGTCCAGTTTTATGAATTTTGTTCGTCTGTTTGAAGACACCTGGACGATGAGTTTCTTGTCCCGTGGTCCCCATTTTTACTTGTTTTCCAATTTATATTGAAATAAATCTGACAAGCCAGCAGGCATGAGCATATATGAACCTCAAACGAAATGTTTCAACAGCATCGATTCACTTAACAAATTCCTTCTTCTTCGTTTTTTTGGTTGGTTCAGGTCTAGGCTCTAAAAGCTTGTGAGACCATACGGCCATGTGATCGTAATTCCAATGTATTTATAAAGAAAAATGTCTATGCACGTGTCTAGCAAAAGGCTCGCGAAGTCTCTTTCCTTGCTGGCGAGTCGGCAAATGAGAAAATTTAGAATTGAGAAGTAAGCAGCAGACACCCGTTCTTACATTCTGGGACCTCTGTGAAGTTGGCTGATTAATTTTGGATTTTTTTTTTACTTTTTCAACGTAAATCGTTTTTCGGGCTGTAATTATCCTGAAAAGTGAGCCTCGGAGGTCTCAATCGTGTCAACTTTAAAAGATAATTTCATCCCCTAGAAACGTTTTTCCCTTAGATTTTAATGTAAAATAAAATATTTGAATTTCATGAAAATCAAAGGACTTTCCTTGTTAGATGCTTGCTTCGTGGTGCTTCTCTATAGGGACTCAGGAGGGCCAACCCTCCTTTTACTCCTTTAAACCACTGAATTAAAAGTATACTGGAAGGAGCGCCGAGGAGGGCGATGAGAGAGATAGACCCTTGTGAACTTGGCCGACTGATTTTGGATTTTCAAATTTTTTTTAACGTAAATCGTTTGTCGGGCTCTTGTCGGTGATTGTCGGATCAAAATCGACGATTGTCGGAAATTAGTTAATTGGGAAAATCAAAAACAAAAATCTGTGTGAAGTTGGCCGATTTTTTAAAAATTTTGAGATATAATAGATTTTCGAAACCCTAATCGATGCGCAATCGTTTGTCGGTTACGAATTTGATAGATAAAAGGTTTGTCGGTTACGAATTTGATAGATAAAAGGTTTGTCGGATGCCCGTTCATTAGAAAAATATTAAAAAATTATTTCATGTGATATCAGCCGATTTTTTCCAAACCGTTACATATTGTCCAGAGCCTAATCGGGTGAAGCCCGCATAGCAGGCACAGCTAGTATTGAATAAAATTGTTCCATATTACATTCGATAATGGATCCGGAAAGTGCATCGTGTATTCTTTTTTCGTACGTAGGAATAATTGATTTTGAAGAAAAAAAGCCATGATTTTAAAATTAACGTTTAATATATTAATTCAATTTGTAACAATACTCGATGAAAATATTGTCAGATACAGAAAAAATATTCAATGCCGAGGACAAATATTATGTGAAAATTTTAAAACTTTTCTAATTCATTTTTTCCATTATGAAAAAAAAATATGATTGTCAAATTATCGCTTCAAAAAGTCGATTTCGGATTTTGCCAACTTGTATAAATTTTGACCGTACTGTTCTTTTTAATTCTGACTTCGGAAAGTACAAATTATCGCTGTGGCTATTCGCAATCTTTTTTCGTACGTTGCGTCGTACGTTTAAACGTGCACCGTATGTATAAGCGTGCGTCGTAATTGTCCAATAAATACAATTATGCATACTTAGGCGAGGAAATGAAGGGTTTGATTTTCACAAAAATACTAACAGGTAACCGCGAGTGCCATCACACACGGAAAGGTCGCCTGATACGTAAACTGCATAGTTTTGGACACGAGCTTCCGAGTATCTTATTTGTTATTAACAAATTAGTGAAAAAACGCACTTTTTTTTAGTTTTTCGCTTATAAAATGAAAACCAGTGGAGCTATGGAAAAGCAACCGGAAGACGAGATGTAGAGAATAAAAATTCGAAAAAAATGAGCCCTAAAACGACCCGATCGGTTAATAATTAACGGAGAAAATTGAAAAAAAAAACATAAAAAAAACGTTTTTTCAAAATTTTTTATCGTCGCCATTTTCGAAGTTGGATCTTTTTTTTTGCACGATTGTAGGTATTGATAGATACTTCCTCTGTGAAAAATCCAGGTGCTGTCGGATATATAATTTTTTAGTTATGGCACTCGGAAGTCAAAAGGGCCATTTTTTTCAGCAAGGCTGGATGCTCTAGAAATCGTTTGTTTTCAATTTATCAAACCGATTTTTAAAGTAGAAGCGTTCAGCTACGAAACGTCAATCTTCGTTTTTCTTCCAAATGTTGAAAAATAGATGCAAATTAGGCGCGAACACGAGCAAAAACGGCCGAGCGCGGGGAAGTGGTCAAGTGGTGGGGGTCGAACAGCAGCTGCGGGGAAGGCGCTCCTATTTCTATACATGCGCATCCGACAAACCTTTTATCTATCGAATTCGTAACCGACAAACGATTGCGCATCGATTAGGGTTTTGAAAATCTATTGAATCTTGAAATTGAAAAAAAATCGGCCAACTTCACACAGATTTTTGTTTTTGATTTTCCCAATTAACTGATTTCCGACAATGGTCGATCTTGATCCGACAATCACTGACAAGAGCCCGACAAACGATTTACGTTAAAAAAAGTTAAAAATCCAGAATCAGTCGGCCAAGTTCACAGAGGTCCCCCACTCTCCATTTTTACTTTTTCACTCTATACGTTGTGGCCATCTAGTGGACTCGAGAGTCACTACATAATTGTAATCTCGAGAACGAGGCGGGAAATATAATTTAATTGTTTTTAGAGACAGCTACGAAAAACCTTGAAAAAAAGGCCAGCGTTAACCAGCATTAGCCGTCGAAAAATATTATTAAATAAAATAAAATATTAGTACTACAGATCAGAAGTGGGATACATCACGTGCTGAAGAAACAAACAAACAATCTAAAGAGGGTTGGAAAAGCCAAAGTTATCACGAAGCGACGCTGAAACGAAGGTCGAGAGGTCAACAGAACCAAGCGGGCGAGGACGTGACTCGGGGCCCGTACGAGCGAGGGAAATAAATGGTCATCGAGCGAAATTGTCTCCGTACAACTCGAGAAGACGGGGCTCCAGGGATCGTAGCCATCGACGGTGGCGATCTAAAAGTTTCGAGGATCGTCACCGCAATCGTACGAAGCCGGGGAAATCCTGCAGTAGTTGTAGGTGTGAAAGCCGATCCAGGAGTTGCCTGTCGCGAGACGTCACAGGCGGGAGTTCGGTGGGTGGCACCGTGTCTCAGGGTGAGTCCGATTTTGCAAAATTAACTGCTGTGCTATCCGCCATTGTCAAGACAGGTTCAAGACGATCGAATCATTATGTTAATGAGAAAATTTTGCCAGAATTCGATCCGGAGAAAAAAAATTTATCGTCGAGGGATTGGCTTGAAAAGATTAATATGTATGCGACTATGTACGACTGGAATGATCCTCATAAAATCTATTTAGCGTCACTGAGGTTGAGAGGAATCGCGAGAGAGTGGTATGAAGGGCTTTAGTATGTCCCTATTAGTTGGGAAACATTTACCGTGGCAATTCTTAGGCAATTCTTAAGGGAACCAAGTTTTGGCAAACTTTTCGAAAGCGCAGAAACCTACAAAAGTTTGCCGGGTCAATCGTTACAGACGTATTGTTTCGAAAAAATCAAAAAAATCAACCGATTGCAACTGGAAATTTCTGAACCAAAGATAGTAGATTTCGTGATACAGGGAATCAATGATGACCAACTGAGAATGGGTCTTTTAACAGCAAAAAGAGAAAAGCTTGCGAAATTATATTCGTGTCTGGAGTCCATTGAAAAACCTAAAGACATTAAGCATACAAAGGACGATAGGGACAAAAAGCGTACGGCGGAATCGGAAAAGTCAACTAGGCAGTCCGCGCGATTCGATTCGAAAAGAGCATGTTTCAAGTGTGGGAAAAAGGGCACTGAAAGCGTGACCGTCCGGAAGTCAATCACGACAACAATAATTGTAATAAAACGGGCTACAAAAAATTTGCATTTTTTAGGTGGAAAAAGTGTTGCATCTCTTACTGATGGTAAGAGATGCAACTTTTGTAACATACGGGGACACACTGAGACAAAATGTTATAAAAGACAGAGAAAGAATAAGGATGAGAAATAATGTAACGTTGTGGAATACAACGTTACGAGGACGATCCGAATTAAGTGTGGCAAGCGGCCTGGATAGCTCAGTTGGGAGAGCACTCGACCGGCAATCGAGAGGTCCCGGGTTCGAACCCCGGTCCAGTCCCTGCCGCATTTTTTTCGGATCGTTCCTCCTATCCCGTTTCCCCCGTCACAAACTGGCGCCCAACGTGGGGCCACGGCCTCTGAATAATCACGAAAAAATTATCGTGGTTGTCGTGGAACCTTCCCTGAGATTTGGCTTCCCCTTCCCCTACAAGCTCCGTAGTACCCCCAGTTCTTTCCGTCTTTCCGTCCCTCAGACACTCCCAGTCTGTAGTACCCCCTGAGTCCCCAGTTCCCAACAACGAGTGTAAGAGTCTGATCTGTCGGAGATAGATCAACTCTGGTGGGGGGGAGTTGTAACGTTGTGGAATACAACGTTACGAGGACGATCCGAATTAAGTGTGGCAAGCGGCCTGGATAGCTCAGTTGGGAGAGCACTCGACCGGCAATCGAGAGGTCCCGGGTTCGAACCCCGGTCCAGTCCCTGCCGCATTTTTTTCGGATCGTTCCTCCTATCCCGTTTCCCCCGTCACAATAAATATTATGACTAGATGAGAAAGATATAGTTTATTGCGACTCAGCATCATCTCCGAAGGGGCTCCTCGTGCTGAGTAAGGCAGTCACATTGAACGTATATGAGGTCGCGGAAACCAAAGTAAAGAAACCGATAAAAAAATGTGTTCTCGGTGACCAAGAAAAGGTTTGCACGATAGACCTAGGCAGTGACTGTTCTATTATGCGCGAGAGCTTAGCGAGAGCCTTAAACTTAAAGTTGGAAATATATGAAAACGTTGTCGGCATTTGATCACGCGATAGTCATCCCAATCGGTCGATCAAAGATTGTTCAGGAATGAGCAAGGCTACGTCGGTAGCGCGATTCAGCGGGAGAAGGGGGGGGGTGGCGCTCCGCCGTGGATGTCGCCACTTACCGGGCTACGCAAATTTCGGGAACAATTACCACGGGAGCGACGTGACGCGCGACGCATGCGCGCGGCTCTTCGTCATCGATTATACTAATCGATCAATCAGTCTTGATCCGGTCGTAACGTGCTATAGAGCCCTTCGTGCCTTTCAAAACTCCCTTTCGCAAAAGTCAGCGTAAATAATCATTTTTCGGGCCAAATATTACGTTCAATAAATTCGGGACAATTCAAGCTACATTTCGACGTATTTTTCGTGACGTTTTAATTAAGGATTTCTCCGATTAATCGGGATTCATTTTCGGGCACTCACGAGCACGTTTCGGCTTTCTTTCGGCATCGTCGAACGTGTGTTCGACGACGACCGGGTCCACTCACACTTTTTCATTCTCTCGGGTTATATTGTCGGGCCGTCGGGAACATATTATTCATTGTTTATTGTTCATTTTCTACGACAAATAAAAGACATTATTTTTTATCATATTTAAACCCGCTCTCCTCGCGTCATTTATTTTCTCCCACCAACACCAGATCCTCACGCAACAAAGATCAAAGTTCATATCGATGACATACCTATTAAAATAAGGGTTTTCGTTGTTGCCGACGATCAGGTAACCAGGGAAATCTTTGTCGGAAGGAATATCTTGCGTAAGACAGGTATTAAGGCGATATCAGATGCAGCTGCAGTCACGTCGACGGCTGAGAAGAAAATTTGGTTCAAAATCATTCTACCTCAAAATGTGGTCGAAGAACATCACATCTCGGTATTTCAAAGAAAAACATCGTATCTCAGGATTTTATTCAAAAACATCGTATTTCGAAATTTGCTCCAATAACATCGTTATTCAAAATGTGGTTCAAAAACATCGTAGTTGAAGTGAAAATTTGGTTTATCAAATTTTCTGAGACTACGTCCCTGGTGGTGGCCGCACGATTAAATTTTTTTTTTTCAATTCTACAATCGTTGTCTGATGAATCAAAGATAATTTAGAAATTTTTTATCGAAATAATTGTTCCAAGTATTAGGTACGTGGCCAAATACAGGAAGCTTTACTGCGTTTCAATAAATTTTCAAATACGGTTTGATGTTGATAGAAAAAATAATAAAGTTCGGAAATTCAACTATGTCACCAACCAAATT